>JAPFRF010000411.1:0-65000 GCA_029282475.1 Phrynocephalus forsythii | reverse complement strand
AAAACGTGTCCAGAATTCCGCGGCATCCCCGGATCGGGGCCCCGGAGCCGACCCGGGAAGGTCGGGAAAAAACGCGCCCAGAATTCCGCGGCGTCCCCGGATCGGGACCCCGGCGCCGACCCGGGAAGGTCGAGAAAAAACCCGTCCGGAATTCCACGGCGTCCCCGGATCGGGGCCCTGGCCCCGAACAGGGAAGCTCGGGAAAAAAACGCATCCGGAATTCCGCCGCGTTCCCCGGATCGGGACCCCGGCGCCGACCCGAGAACATCGGGAAAAACGCGTCCGGAGTTCCGCGGTGTCCCCGTATCGGGGCCCGGGCGCCGACCCGGGAATCTCAGGATAAAAGGCTTCTGGAATTCCGCGGCTTTCCCGGATCGGGGCCCCGGCGCCGACCCGGGAATGTCGGGAATAACGTGTCCGGAATTCCGCGGCGTCCCCAGATCGGGGCCCCGGGGCCGACCAGGGAATGTCGGGAAAAAACGCATCCGGAATTCCGCGGCGTCCCCGGATCGGGGCCCAGGCGCCGACCCGGGAATGTCGGGAAAAAGGTCTCTGCAATTACGCGGCGTCCCTGGGTCGGGGCCCCGGCGCCGACCCGGGAATGTCGGGAAAAAACGCGTCCGGAATTCCGCGACGTCCCTGGATCGGGGCCCCGGCGCCGACCTGGGAATGTCAGGAACAAACGAATCCGGAATTCAGCGGCGTCCCCAGATCGGGGCCCCAGCGAACCCGGGAATGTCTGGATAAAGGCTTCTGGAATTCCGCAACACTGGCGCCCGACCGGGAATGTCGGGGAAAAAGCGCGTCGAATTCCGCGGCGTCCCGGATCGGGCCTTATCCCCGACCGGGAAGGTCGAAAAAAGCGTCGGCATTCGCGGCGTCCCGGATCGGGCCCGGCCCCGACCGGGAAGGTCGGGAAAAAAACGCGTCGAATTCCGTGGCGTCCCGGATTAGGGCCCCTCGCCCGACCGGGAGCGTTAGGAAAAAAGCGCGTCTGGAGTTCGCGGCGTCCCGGATGGGGCGGCGCCCGACCGGGAATGTCGGGAATAACGTGTCCGAATTCCGCGCGTCCCCAGATCGGGGCCCGGGGCCGACCAGGGAATGTCGGGAAAAGCGCGTCCGGAATTCAGGCGTCCCGGATCGGGGCCCAGGCGCCCGACCGGGAATGTCGGGAAAAAGGTCTCTGCAATTCTGGCAGCGGCGTCCCTGGGTCGGGGCCCGGCTCCGACCGGGAACCTCGGGAAAAACTCCTCCGAATTCCGTGGCGTCCCGGATGGGGCCCAGCGCCCGACCGGGAATGTCGGGGAAAAGCGCGTCCGAATTCGCGGCGTCCCTGGATCGGGGCCCCGCGCCGACCTGGGAATGTCGGGAACAAGCGAATCCGGAATTCGCGGCGTCCCCAGATCGGGCCCCAGCGAACCGGGAATGTCTGGATAAAAGGCTTCTGGAATTCCGCAACACTGGCGCCCGACCGGGAATGTCGGGAAAAAGCAGCGTCCGAATTCCGCGGGCGTCCCGGATCAGGGCCTTATCTCCGACCGGGAAGGTCGGGAAAAAATCGTCCGGCATTCCGCGGCGTCCCGGATCGAGCCCGGCCCCGACCGGGAAGGTCGGGAAAAAAGCGTCGAATTCCGTGGCGTCCCGGTTGAGGGCCCCTCGCCGACCGGGAAATGTTAGAAAAAAAGGCGTCTGGAGTTCAGCGGCGTCCCGGATGAGGCGGCGCCCGACCGGGAATGTCGGGAATAACGTGTCGAATTCCGCGCGTCCCCAGATCGGGGCCCCAGGCCGACCGGGAATGTCGGGAAAAAAACGCGTCCTGAATTCCGTCCCGGATCGGGGCCCAGCGCCCCTCGGGAAGGCAGGGAGAAATGGTGTTCGAATTCCACGGCGTCCCGGATAAGGGCCCAGGCGCCCGACCGGGAAGGTTCGAGGAAAAAATCGTCCGAATTCCGCGCGTTCCCGGATCGGGACCCCAGCGCCCGACCGGAGAATGTCGGGAAAAAAACGCGTCGGAGTTCGCGGTGTCTCGGATCGGGGCCCCAGCGCCCGACCGGGAAGCGTGGGAAAAATCGCCTCCGGAATTCGCGGCGTCCCGGATCGGGGCCCCAGCGCTGACCTGGGAGCGTTGGGAAAAAACGCGTCTGGAATTCGCGGCGTCCCGGATCGGGGCCCCAGCGCCCGACCGGGAAGGTCGGGAAAAAGCAGCGTCCGGAGTTCCGCGCGTCCCGGATCGGGGCCCCAGTGCCGACCCTGGAAGGTCTGTTAAAAACCTGTCCGGAGTTCGCGGCGTCCCGGATCGGGGCCCGGCGCCAACCGGGAAGTTTGGGAATAAAATCGTCCGGAGTTCGCGGCGTCCCGGATCGGGGCCTCGGCGCCCGACCCTGGAAGGTCGAGAAAAAACGCGTCCGGAGTTCGCGGCGTCCCGGATCGGGGCCCGGCGCCCGACCCTGGAAGGTCGGGAATAAACGCGTCCAGAATTCGCGGCGTCCCGGATGGGGGCCCGTCACCCGACCGGGGCGTTGGGAAAAACCTGTCTGGAGTTCGGGCGTCCCGGATCGGGGCTCCGGCGCCCGACCGGGAAGGTCGGAAAAAAGCGCGTCGAGTTCCGCAGCGTCCCGGATCGGGGCCCGGCGCCCGACCCTGGAAGGTCGGGAATAAGCGCGTCCAGAATTCCTCGGCGTCCCGGATCGGGGCCCGTCACCCGACCGAGCGTTGGGAAAAACCTGTCTGGATTTCCGTGGCGTCCCGGATCGGGGCTCGGCGCCCGACCGGGAAGGTCGGAAAAAAACGCGTCGAGTTCCGCGGCGTCCCGGTTGGGGTCGGCACCGACCCAGGAAGTTGAGAGCGTCCGGAGATCGCGGCGTCACCTGATCGGGGCCCCAGCGCCCGACCATCGAAGAGTCGGGGAAAAAGCGCTTCCGGAGTTCGCGGCGTCCCTGATCGGGGCCCGCGCCCGACCGGGAAGGTCAGGAAAAAGCGCGTCCAGAATTCGCGGCATCCCGGATCGGGGCCCCGGGCCGACCGGGAAGGTCGGGAAAAATGCGCCCAGAATTCCATGGCGTCCCGGATCGGGCCCAGCGCCCGACCGGGAAGGTCGAGAAAAACCCGTCCGAATTCCACGGCGTCCCGGATCGGGGCCCTGGCCCCGAACCGGGAAAAGTCGAAAAAAGCATCTGGAATTCCGCCGCGTTCCCGGATCGGGACCCAGCGCCCGACCGAGAACATCGAAGAAAAGTCGTCGAGTTCGCGGTGTCCCCGTATCGGTTCCCAGCGCCCGACCGAAGCGTCGGGAAAAAAGCATCCAGAGTCGCGGCGTTCCCGGATCGGGGCTCAGCGCCCGACCGAGGCGTGGGGGAAAAGGCGTCGAATTCCATAGCGTCCCGGATCGGGGCCGGCGCCGACCGGGAATCTCAGGATAAAAGGCTTCTGGAATTCCGTGGCTTTCCCGGATCGGGGCCCCGGCGCCGACCCGGGAATGTCGGGAATAACGTGTCCGGAATTCCGCGGCGTCCCCAGATCGGGGCCCCGGGGCCGACCAGGGAATGTCGGGAAAAAACGTGTCCGGAATTCCGCGGCGTCCCCGGATCGGGGCCCAGGCGCCGACCCGGGAATGTCGGGAAAAAAGGTCTCTGCAATTACGCGGCGTCCTTGGATCGGGGCCCCGGCTCTGACCCGGGAACCTTGGGAAAAACTCCTCCGGAATTCCGTGGCGTCCCTGGATCGGGGCCCCGGCGCCGACCTGGGAATGTCAGGAACAAACGAATCCGGAATTCCGCGGCGTCCCCAGATCGGGGCCCCAGCGAAGACCCGGGAATGTCTGGATAAAAGGCTTCTGGAATTCCGCAACACTGGCGCCGACCCGGGAATGTCGGGAAAAAACGCGTCCGGAATTCCGCGGCGTCCCCGGATCGGGGCCTTATCCCCGACCCGGGAAGGTCGGGAAAAAACGCGTCCGGCATTCCGCGGCGTCCCCGGATCGGAGCCCCGGCCCCGACCCGGGAAGGTCGGGAAAAAACGCGTCCGGAATTCCGTGGCGTCCCCGGATTGGGGCCCCTGCGCCGACCCGGGAACGTTGGGAAAAAACGTGTCTGGAGTTCCGCGGCGTCCCCGGATCGGGGGCCCGGCGCCGACTCGGGAAGTTCGGGAAAAAAACGCGTTCGGAGATCCGCGACGTCTCCTGATTGGGGCCCCGGCGCCCACCCGGGAAGGTCAGGAAAAAACGCGTTCAGAATTCCGCGGCGTCCCCGGATCGGGGCCCCGGCGCCCACCCGGGAAGGCCGGGAGAAATGGTGTTCGGAATTCCACGGCGTCCCCGGATAAGGGGCCCAGGCGCCGACCCGGGAAGGTTCGGGAAAAAAAGCGTCCGGAATTCCGCGGCGTCCCCGGATCGGGGCCCTTGCCCCGAACGGGCAAGGTTGGGAAAAATCGCTTCCGGAATTCCGCCGCGTTCCCCGGATCGGGACCCCGGCGCCGACCGGAGAATGTCGGGAAAAAACGCGTCCGGAGTTCCGCGGTGTCTCCGGATCAGGGCCCCGGCGCCCGACCGGGAGCGTCGGGAAGCGCGTCCGGAGTTCGCGGCGTTCCCGGATCGGGGCCCGGCCCCGACCGGGGCGTGGGGAAACGCCTCCGAATTCCGGCGTCCCGGATCGGGGCGGCGCCCGACCTGGGAATGTCAGGAACAAGCGAATCCGAATTCGGCGTCCCGGATCGGGGCCTTATCCCGACCGGGAAGGTCGGAAAAGCGTGTCCGGCATTCGCGGCGTCCCGGATCGGGGCCCGGCGCCCGACCCTGGAAGGTCGGGAATAAGCGCGTCCAGAATTCGCGGCGTCCCGGATCGGGGCCCGGGCCGACCGGGAAGGTCGGGGGAAAACGCGTCCAGAATTCGCGGCGTCCCGGATCGGGGCCGCGCGCCGAGTCGGGAAGGCCGGGAAAAAAGCGCGTCGAATTCCGCCGGCGTTCCCGGATCGGGACCCAGCGCCCGACCGGGAGCGTGGGGAAAAAGGCGTCCAGAATTCGCGGCGTCCCGGATCGGGGCGGGGCCGACCCGGGAAGGTCGGGAAAAAGCGTCCAGAATTCCGCGGCGTCCCGGATCGGGGCCCCAGCGCCCGAGTCGGGAGGCCGGAAAAAAGCGCGTCCGAATTCCGCGCGTTCCCGGATCGGGACCCGCGCCGACCGGGAACATGGGGAAAAAGGCGTCCGAATTCGCGGCGTCCCGGATCGGGGCCCGGGCGCCCGACCGGGAATGTCGGGAAAAAGGTCTCTGCAATTCCGCGGCGTCCCTGGATCGGGGCCCGGCTCCGACCGGGAACCTCGGGAAAAACTCCTCCGAATTCCGTGGCGTCCCGGATCGGGGCCAGCGCCCGACCGGGAATGTCGGGAAAAAGCGCGTCGAATTCGCGGCGTCCCTGGATCGGGGCCGGCGCCCGACCTGGGAATGTCAGGAACAAGCGAATCCGAATTCGCGGCGTCCCCAGATCGGGGCCCCAGCGAAGACCCGGGATTGTCTGGATAAAAGGCTTCTGGAATTCCGCAACACTGGTGCCGACCCGGGAATGTCGGGAAAAAAGCGTCCGGAATTCCGCGGCGTCCCCGGATCGGGGCCTTATCCCGACCGGGAAGGTCGGGGAAAAAGCGTGTCGGCATTCGCGGCGTCCCGGATCGGGGCCCGGCGCCCGACCCTGGAAGGTCGGGAATAAACGCGTCCAGAATTCCGCGGCGTCCCCGGATCGGGGCCCCGGCCGACCGGGAAGGTCGGGAAAAAACGCGTCCAGAATTCCCGGCGTCCCGGATCGGGGCCCGGCACCCGACCGGGAAGGCCGGGAAAAAAGCGCGTCGAATTCCGCCGCGTTCCCGGATCGGGACCCGGCGCCCGACCCGGGAGCGTGGGGAAAAAGCGTCGAATTCAGCGGCGTCCCGGATCGGGGCCGGGCGCGCGACCGGGAATTTCAGGATAAAGGCTTCTGGAATTTCGCGACTTTGCGCGACTTTCTGGGCGCATTTTTTCCCGACATTCCAGGGTGGCGCGGGCTGATCCCAGGCACCAGCCAATCGAGGCAGCGTTTTCCCGACATTCCCGGAGTCGGCGACAGTGTCGCGTAATTCCAGAAGCCTTTTATCCAGACATTCCTGGGTGGCGCCGGGGCCCGATCGAGGGGCGCGCCCAATTCTGGGTTCGTTTTTCGATATTCCCAGGTTGGCGCCGGGCCCGATCCAGGGGCGTCGCAGAATTCGGACGCATTTTTCCCGACATTCCAGGCGGCGCCGGGGCCCCGATCCGGGGGCGCCCGCGGGAATTCTGGGCGTTTTTCCCGGCGTTCCCGGGTCGGCGCCCGGGCCCGATCCAGGGCGCCGCGTAATTCAGAGTCCTTTTTCCCGACATTCCCGGGTCGGCGCCGGGGCCCGATCTGGGGGCGCGCGTGGGAAATTCGGGCCAGCGTTTTTCCCGACATTCCTGGTGGCGCGCGGGGCCCGATCCGGGAGCGCCCCGAAATTCAGATGCGTTTTTCCTGACCTTCCCCGGTCGGCACCAGGGCCCCGATCCGTGGACGCCGTTATTCCCGACATTCCCGGGTCGACGCTGGGGCCCCGATTCGGGAAAGCCGCGGAATTCCAGAAGCCTTTTATCCTGACATTCCCGGAGTGGCACGGGGCCCGATCCGGGGACGCCGCGGAATTCCGGACGCCTTTTTTCCCGACACTCCCGGGTCGGCGCCGGGACCCAGATCTCGGGACGCCGCGGAATTCCAGATGCGTTTTTCCCCGTCCTTCCCGGGTCGGCGCCGGGGTCCGGATCCGGGGACGCAGTGTAATTCCAGAGGCCTTTTTCCCCGACATTCCCGGGTCGGCGCTGGGGCCCTGATCCCGGGATTCCGCGGAATTCAGGAGGCGTTTTTCCCGAGGTTCCCGTGTCGGTGCCGGGGCCCCGATCCGGGAATGCCGCGGAATTCCGGGCGCGTTTTTTCCCGACCTACCCGGGTCGGCACCGGTGCCCCGATCCGGGGACGCCGCGGAACTCGAGACGTGTTTTTTCCCAACGTTCCCGGGTCGGCGCCGGGGCCCCAATCCGGGGAATCCACTGAATTCTGGATGCGTTTTTTCCCGACCTTCCTGGGTCGGGGTCGGGGCCCCGATCCGTGGAAGCCACGGAATTCCGGACGCGTTTATTCCAGAATTTCCCAGGTTGGCGCCAGTGTCGCGGAATTCCAGAAGCCTTTTATCCAGACATTCCCGGTGGCGCCGGGGCCCGATCGGATATGCCATGAAATTCCCGGATTCGTTTTTCCCGACATTCCCAGGTCGGCGCCGGGCCCCGATCCAGGGCGCGCGTAATTCATGAGAACTTTTTTCCCGACATTCCCGGGTGGCGCCGGGGCCCGATCCCGGGGCGCGCGGAATTCGGATCGTTTTTTCTCGACATTCCTGGTCGGCGCCGGGGCCCGATCTGGGGGCGCCCGTGAATTTCGGAGACGTTATTCCCGACATTCCTGGTTCGGCGCCGGGGCCCGATCTGGGGGCGCCCCGCGCGGATTTCCGGACACATTATTCCCGACATTCCTGGTTGGCGCGGGCCCCGATCCTGGAAAGCAGCGAGAATTCCAGAAGCCTTTTATCCTGACATTCCCAGGTGGCGCCGGGGCCCCAATCCGGGGCGCGCGGAATTCGGATGCCTTTTTCCGACATTCCCGGGTCAGCGCCGGGGCCTGATCGGGGGCGCGCTGAATTCGGGCGTTTTTTCCCCGTTCCCGGGTCGGCGCCGGGGCCCGATCCGGGAACGCGCCGCTGTGAACTCAGGGCGCCTTTTTCCTGGCGTTCCTGGGTCGGCGCCGGGGCCCCGATCCGGGGGCACCGCGAAATTCTGGACGCGTTTTTCCCGATGTTCTCGGGTTGGCGCCGAGTCGATCCAGGGAGCGGCGGAAATTCGGATCGTTTTTCCCAACCTTCCCGGTTTGCGGCCAGGGCCCGATCCGTGGGCGCGCGGAAATTCGGGGCCGTTTTTCCCGACCTTCCCGGGTTGGCTCAGGCACGATCCAGGGGCGCGCGTAATTCCAGAAGCTTTTTTCCCGACATTCCCGGGTCGGCGCCGGGGCCCCGATCCGGGGACGCCGCGGAATTCCGGACGCCTTTTTTCCCGACATTCCCGGGTTGGCGCCGGGGCCCTGATCCAGGGGCGCGCGGAATTCGGGCGTTTTTTTCCCACGTTCCTGGAGTGGCGCCGGGGCCCAGATCCGAGACGCCCGCGCAACTCCGGGCGCCTTTTTTCCTGACGTTCCCGGTCGGCGCCGGGGCCCCGATCCGGGGACACCGCGGAACTCCGGACGCGTTTTCTCGATGTTCTCGGGTCGGCGCCGGGCTCCCGATCTGGGGAACGCGGCGGAATTCCGGACGCGTTTTTTCCCGACCTTCCCAGGTCGGCGCCGGGGCCCCGATCCGGAGACTTCCGCCATGATCTCGGGCGTTTTTCCCGACCTTCCCGGGTGGCGCCGGACCCGATCCCGCGGCTGGCGGAACTCCAGGCAGCGTTTTCCCAGCGTTCCCGGGTCGGCGCCGGGGCCCACATCAGGGGACGCCGCGGATTTCCGGACGAGTTTTTTCCTGTCATTCCCGGGTCGGCACCAGGGCCCCAATCCGGGGACGCCGCGGAACTCGACACGCGTTTTTTCCTAACGTTCCCGGGTCGGCGTCGGGGCCCCCATCCGGGGACGCCACGGAATTCCGGATGCGTTTTTTCCCGACATTCCCGGGTCGGCGCCAGTGTCGCGGAATTCCAGAAGCCTTTTATCCAGATATTCCAGGGTCGGCGCCGGGGCACCGATCTGGGGACGCCGCGGAATTCCGGATTCGTTTTTTCCCGACATTCCCAGGTCGGCGCCGGGGCCCCGATTCAGGGACGCCGCGTAATTGCAGAGACCTTTTTTCCCGACATTCCCGGGTCGGCGCCGGGGCCCCGATCCGGAGACGCCGCGGAATTCCGGACGCGTTTTATTCTCAATATTCCCTGGTCGGCGCCGGGGCCCCATCTGGGGACGCCGCGGAATTCCGGACACATTATTCCCGACATTCGCGGGTCGGCGCCGGGGCCCCAATCCGGGAAAGCCGCGGAATTCCAGAAGCCTTTTATCCTGATAATCCCGGGTCGGCGCCGGGGCCCCGATGCGGGGACGCTGCGCAATTCCGGACGCCTTTTTTCCCGACATTCCCGGGTCGACGCCGGGGCCCCGATCCAGGGACGCCACGGAATTCCGGAGGCGTTTTTTCACCACGTTCCTGGGTCGGCGCCGGGGTCCCGATCCGGGAACGCCGCGGAACTCCGGATGCCTTTTTTCCTGACGTTCCCAGGTCGGCGCCGGGGCCCCGATCCGGGGACACGGGGAAATCCGGACGCGTTTTTCTCGATGTTCTCGGGTCGGCGCAGGGGTCCCGATCCGGGGAACGCGGCGGAATTCCGGACGCGTTTTTTCCCGACCTTCCCGGTTCGGGGCCAGGGCCCCGATCCGGGGACGCCGCGGAATTCCGGACGCGTTTTTTCCCGACCTTCCCAGGTCGGCGCCGGGGCCCCGATCAGGAGACATCGCGGATCTCCGGACGCGTTTTTTTCCCGACCTTCCCGGGTCGGCGCCGGGGCACCGATCCGGGATGCTGCAGAACTCGGGCGCGTTTTTTCCCAACCTTCCCGGGTCGGCGCCGGGCCCAAAGCCGGCAGCGCCCCGCGGAACTCAGGCAGCGTTTTCCCCAGCGTTCCAGGAGTGGCGCCGGGGCCCGATCCGGGAGGCGCGCGGAACTCCGGATGCCTTTTTTCCTGACGTTCCCAGGTCGGCGCCGGGGCCCCGATCCGGGGACACCGCGGAAATCCGGACGCGTTTTTCTCGATGTTCTCGGGTCGGCGCCGGGTCCCGATCCGGGGAAACCTGGCGGAATTCGGGCGCGTTTTTCCCGACCTTCGGTTGGGGCCAGGGCCCGATCCGGGGGCGCCGCGGAAATTCCGGGCGCGTTTTTCCCGACCTTCCCAGGTCGGGCAGGGAGCGATCAGGAGACATCGCGGATCTCCGGACGCGTTTTTTTCCCGACCTTCCCGGGTCGGCGCCGGGGCACCGATCCGGGAACGCTGCGGAACTCCGGACGCGTTTTTTTCCCAACCTTCCCGGGTCGGCGCCGGAGCCCCAAGCCGGCAACGCCGCGGAACTCCAGACGCGTTTTTCCCAACGTTCCAGGGTGGCGCCGGGGCCCGATCCGGGAGCGCGCCGCGAAACTCCGGATGCCTTTTTCCTGGCGTTCCCAGGTCGGCGCCGGGGCCCGATCCGGGGACACACGCGAAATCGGACGCGTTTTCTCGATGTTCTCGGGTGGCGCCGGGGTCCCGATCCGAGGCAGCGCGGAAATTCGGACCAGCGTTTTCCCGACCTTCCCGGTTGGGGCCAGGGCCCGATCTGGGGGCGCTCGGAAATTCCCGGACGCGATTTTCCCGACCTTCCCAGGTGGGCGCAGGGGCCCGATCAGGAGGCGTCGCGGATCTCGGACGCGTTTTTCCCGAACTTCCCGGGTGGCGCCGGGGCACCCGATCCCGGGCTCTGCGGAACTCCGGGCGTTTTTCCCAACCTTCCCGGGTGGCGCCGGGCCGAGGCGGCGGCGCCGTGAAGTCAGGCGTTTTCCCAACGTTCCAGGGTCGGCGCCGGGGCCCACATCAGGGGATGCCGTGGATTTCCGGAAGAGTTTTTTCCTGACATTCGCGGGTCGGCGCCGGGAGCCCCAATCCGGGAAAGCCGGAATTCCAGAGCGTTTTATCCTGATAATCCGGGTGGCGCCGGGCCCCGATCCGGGGGCGCTGCGCAATTCCGGACGCCTTTTTCCCGACATTCCGGAGTCGGCGCCGGGGCCCGATCCAGGGGCGCGCGGAATTCCCGGAGCGTTTTTCACCACGTTCCTGGGTGGCGCCGGGGCCCGATCCGGGAGCGCGGCGCGAACTCCGGATGCCTTTTTCCTGGCGTTCCCAGGTCGGCGCCGGGGCCCGATCGGGGACACGGGGGAAATCCGGACAGCGTTTTCGATGTTCTCGGGTGGCGCAGGGTCCGATCCGGGGGCGGCGGAATTCCCGGACCGTTTTTCCCGACCTTCCGGTTGGGGCCAGGGCCCGATCCGGGGGCGCGCTGAAATTCCGGATGGCGTTTTCCCGACCTTCCCAGGTCGGCGCCGGGGCCCCGATCAGGAGACATCGCGGATCTCCGGACGCGTTTTTTTCCCGACCTTCCCGGGTCGGCGCCGGGGCACCGATCCGGGAACGCTGCGGAACTCCGGACGCGTTTTCCCAACCTTCCGGGTGGCGCCGGGCCCGATCCGCCAGCAACGCCGCGGAACTCCAGACGCGTTTTCCCCCACGTTCCAGGAGTGGCGCCGGGCCCCAATCCGGGAACGCGCGCGGAACTCCGGATGCCTTTTTCCTGACGTTCCCAGGTGGGCGCCGGGGCCCGATCCATGAGGACACCGCGGAAATCCCGGCGTGCGTTTTTCTCGATGTTCTCGGGTCGGCGCCGGGGTCCCGATCCGGGGGCCGGCGGAATTCGGGGCGTTTTTTCCGACCTTCCCGGTTGGGGCCAGGGCCCGATCTGGGGGCGCCCGGAAATTCCGGACGCGTTTTTCCCGACCTTCCCAGGTCGGCGCAGAAACCCGATCAGGAGGCGTCGCGGATCTCGGGCCGTTTTTTCCCGAACTTCCGGGTGGCGCCGGGGCACCCGATCGAGGGGCGCTCTGGAACTCCCGGACGCGTTTTCCCAACCTTCCCGGGTCGGCGCCGGGCCCGAGCGGCGGCGCGCGGAACTCCAGGCGCGTTTTCCCAGACGTTCCAGGGGGTGGCGCCGGGGCCCACATCAGGGGATGCCGTGGATTTCGGAAGAGTTTTTCCTGACATTCCCGGGTGGCGCCGGGACCCAGATCTGGGGGCGCCCGGCGGAATTCCAGATCCGTTTTCCCGACCTTCCCGGGTGGCACCGGGGCCCGATCCGTGGACGCCATGGAATTCCGGACCGTTTTTCCCGACCTTCCCAGGTCGGCGCCGGAACCCACATCAGGGGATGCCGTGGATTTCGGAAGAGTTTTTCCTGACATTCCCGGGTGGCGCCGGGACCCAGATCTGGGGGCGCCCCGGAATTCCAGATCCGTTTTTCCCGACCTTCCCGGGTCGGCGCGGCGTTATTCCGATCCGGGGGCGCCGTGTAATTCTAGAGGCCTTTTTCCCGACATTCCCGGGTCGGCGCTGGGGCCAGATCCTGGGATGCGCGGAATTCAGGATGCGTTTTTCCCGACGTTCCCGGGTGGCGCGGGCCCCGATCCCGGAATGCAGCGGAAATTCCAGCGTTTTCCCGACCTTCCCGGTCGGCGCCGGGGCCCAGATCCGGGGGCGCGCGGAAATTCGGGCGCCTTTTTTCCCGACATTCCCGGAGTCGGCGCCGGGGCCCGATCGGGGGCGCTGCGCGGAGACTCGGATGCGTTTTTCCCGACCTTCCCGGGTCGGCGCCCGGAGCCGATCCGGGGCGCGCGGAAACTCCAGGCGCGTTTTTACCAGCGTTCCCGGGTGGCGCCGGGGCCCGATCCGTGGACTCCGGAATATACGGACATGTTTTTTCGAGCGTTCCCAGGTTGGCGTTGGGGCCCGATCCGGGGGCGCGCGGAAATTCCAGAGCCTTTTTCCCGACCTTCCCGGTGGCGCTGAAACCCGATCCTTGGATGCCGTGGAACTCCGGGCCGCGTTTTCCCAGCGTTCCCGGGTGGTGCCGGGCCCGATCGAGGCGCTCGGAATTCCAGGCGTGTTTTTTCCGAACTTCAGGCGGCGCGTTCGGAGTTCGGCGCCCTGACTCCGATCCGGGGCGCGCGGCGGAATTGCCGGATGCGTTTTCCTGACCTTCCCGGGTTGGCGCCCGGGCCCGATCCCGGCAATGCCACGGAGTTCGGGGAAGTTTTTTCCCGACATTCCCTGGTCGGCGCCAGGGTCCAGATCCGGGGGCGCGGGGGAATTCTGGGCAGTATTTTCCCGACATTCCCGTCTTGGCGCCGGGCCCGATCCAGGGGCGCGCGTAATTCCAGAGCCTTTTTTCCCGACATTCCGGGTCGGCGCCAGGGCCTCGATCCGGGGACCTGCGGAATTCGGACGCATTTTCTCCTGACATTCCCAGATTTGCGCCGGGGCCCGATCCGTGGGCGCGCAGAATTCCCGGACGCGTTTTTCCCGAAATTCCCGGGTTGGCGCCGGGGCCCGATCCGGCAATGCCCGCGGAACTTCGGGTTAGTTTTTTCCGACATTCCCGGGTCGGCGCCGGGGCCCAGATCCGGGGGCGCGCAGAATTCTGGAAGTATTTTTCCCGACATTCCCGTCTCGGCGCGGGGCCCGATCCGGGGGCGCGCGCGTAATTCCAGAGGCCTTTTTTCCCGACATTCCCGTGTCGGCGCCATGGCCCGATCCGGGGGCGCTCTGCGGAATTCGGGCGCATTTTCTCCTGACATTCCCAGGTCGGCGCCGGGGCCCGATCCGTGGGCGCGGGAATTTCTGGGCATATTTTCCCGACATTCCCGTCTGGCGCCGGGGCCCGATCCGGGGGCGCGCGTAATTCCAGATGCCTTTTTTCCCGACATTCCCGGGTGGCGCCCCAATCCGGGGATTCCCGGAATTCGGCCCGATTCCCGACATTACCGGGCGCGGGACCCCAATCCGGGGACACCTCTCGACTCGGACGCATTTTCTCTGACATTCCCAGGTGGCGCCGGGGCCCGATCCGTGGGCGTCGCGGAAATTCCCGGCGTTCCCGGTCGGCACGGGGCCCGATCCGGGGCGCCCGGAATTCCAGCGTTTTTTCCCGAATTCCCGGGTCGGCGCAGGGCCCGATCCGGGGGCGTCGGAATTCCGGGATGTGTTTTTTCCCGACCTTCCCGGGTGGCGCCCGGGCCCGATCCGGGGCGTCGCGGAACTCCTGATCGTTTTTCCCTACCTTCCCGGGTCGGCACTGGGCCCCGATCCGGGGCGCTCGGAAATTCCCGGCGCGTTTTTTCCCAACGTTCCCTGGTCGGCGTTCCGTGGGCGCCACGGTGCTGGATCGTTTTCCCCGTTCCGTGGGCCGGGGCCCGATCCGGGGGCTCGGAATTCCCAGCGTGTTTTCCCGGCGTTCCCGGGTGGCGCGGGGCTCCCAATCCGGGGGCGCCCGCGGAATTCGGACAGCGTTTTCCCGACCTTCCCGTGTCTGCGCCGGGTCCCAATCCAGCAATGCCCGCGGAGTTCGGATGAGTTTTCCCGATATTCCCGGAGTGGCGCCCGGGGCCCAGGGGCGTCGGGGCGGACGCGTTTTTCCCGACTTTCGGGTCGGCGTATTTTCCCGACATTCCCGTCTCGGCGCCGTTTTCCCGATTTCCAGGTCGGCGCGCCCTAATTCCAGAGGCCTTTTTCTCCCGACATTCCCGGGTCGGCGCCATGGCCCGATCCGGGGGCGCTGCGGAATTCCAGGCGCGTTTTCTCCTGACATTCCCAGGTCGGGCCAGGTTTTCCCGCCCGATCCGTGGGCGCCCGATCCGGGGCGCTCGAAATTCCCGGCGTGTTTTTCCCAGTTTTCCCGCGGGCTCCGATCCGGGGCGCGCGGCGGGCGTTTTCCCGACCTTCCTGGGTGGCGCCGAATCCAGCAATGCCACGGAGTTCGTTTTTTTCCCCGACATTCCTGGGTCGGCGCCGGGCCCCCGATCCGGGGGCGCGGGAATTCTCGGCGTTTTCCGACATTCCCGGCTCGGCGCCGGGGCCCTGATCGGGGGCGCCCGGAAATTCCAGAGGCCTTTTTTCCCCGCGTTCCCGGGTCGGCGCCCAGGGCCCGATCCGGGGGCGCTCGGAATTCCCGATGTTTTTCCCGACATTCCCAGTGTCGGCGCCGGGGCCCGATCCGTGGGCGCGCGCAGAACTCCGGATGCGTTTTCCCAAAATTCCGGGTTGGCGCCAGGGCTCCGATCCGGGGGCGTCGCGGAACTTCGGACGCGTTTTCTCCCGACATTCCCAGGTGGCGCCGGGGCCCGATCCGGGGGCGTCGCGCAGAAATTCGGAGGCGTTTTTTCGACCTTCCCGGGTCGGCGCTGGGACCCACGATCCATGACGCGCAGCGGAACTCCAGGCGCGTTTTCCCGACGTTCCCAGGTCGGCGCTGGGGCCCGATCCTTGGGCGCTCGGAACTTCGGCGTGTTTTCCCGGCGTTCCTGGGTGGTGCGAGGCTCCGATCCGGGGCGCTCGAAATTCCCGGCGCGTTTTTTCCCGACCTTCCCGTGTCGGCGCGCCGGGCTCCACAATCCAGCAATGCCCGCGGAGTTCGGACGCGTTTTTCCCGATATTCCCGGGTGGCGCCGCTGCCCAGATCCGGGGGCGCGGAAAATTCTGGGCGAGTATTTTCCCGACATTCCCGGCTCGGCGCCGGGGCCCGATCCGAGATGCGCGCGGAATTCCAGAGCCTTTTTCCCGACATTCCCGGGTCGGCGCCCAGGCCCGATCCGGGGGCGCTGCGGAAATTCGGACGTTTTCTCCTGACATTCCTAGGTGGCGCGCCGGCCCGATCCGTGGGCGCCCGCAGAATTCCCGGACGCGTTTTTCCGAAATTTCCGGGTGGCGCCGGGCTCCGATCGGGGGCGTCGCGGAACTCTGGGCGCGTTTTCCCGACCTTCCGGGTCGGCGCCGAACCCGATCCTTGGGCGCGCGCGAACTCCGTCGCGTTTTTCCCGAAATTCCCGGGTGGCGCCGGGCCCCTGATCCCGAGGGCGCGGGAACCGGACGCGTTTTTTCCCGACCTTCCGGGTGGCGCCGGGGCCCGATCCGGGGGCGTCGCGGAACTCGGATGCGTTTTTCCCGACCTTCCGGGTGGCGCCGGGCCCGATCCGGGGGCGCGCAGAATTCGGACGTTTTTTCCCAGCGTTCCGGGTCGGCACGGGCCCCGATCCGAGGGCGCTCGAAATTCCCGGCGTGTTTTCCCGGCGTTCCCGTGTCGGCGCCGGGCTCCGATCGGGGGCGCGCGGAACTCGGATGCGTTTTTCCGACATTCGGCGGTCGGCGCCAGGGCCCGATCCGGGGGCGCGGCGGAATTCGGACCGCGTTTTCTCCTGACATTCCCAGGTCGGCGCCGGGCCCCAGATCCGGGGGCGCGCCAGAAATTCCAGGCAGCGTTTTTCCCGACCTTCCCGGGTGGCGCTGGGAACCACGATCCATGAGCGCGCGGAACTCGGATGCGTTTTTTCCCGGCGTTCACAGGTCGGCGCTGGGGCCCGATCCGGGGCGCTCGAATTCCCGGCGTGTTTTTCCCGGCGTTCCCGGGTCGGTGCGGGCTCCGATCCGGGGCGCTGCGGAATTCGGGCCAGCGTTTTCCCGACCTTCCCGTGTCGGCGCCCGGGTCCACAATCCAGCAATGCCACGGAGTTCCGGACGAGTTTTTCCCCGATATTCCCGGGTCGGCGCCGCTGCCCAGATCCGGGGACGCCGGGGAATTCTGGACGAGCATTTTCCCGACATTCCCGGCTCGGCGCCGGGGCCCGATCGGGGCGCGCGGGGAATTCAGAGGCCTTTTTCCCGACATTCCCGGAGTCGGCGCCAGGGCCCGATCCAGGGGCCTTTCTGCGGAATTCGGGGGCGCGCGTTTTCTCCTGACATTCCTAGGTCGGCGCCGGGGCCCGATCCGTGGGCGCCCGCCAGAATTCCCGGGCCCAGCGTTTTTTCCCGAAATTCCGGGTGGCGCCGGGGCCCGATCCGGGGGCGTCGCGGAACTCTGGGCGCGTTTTTTCCCGACCTTCCGGGTGGCGCCGGGAACCCGATCCTTGGGCGCGGAACTCCGTGCAGCGTTTTTTCCCGGCGTTTCCGTGTCGGCGCCGGGGCCCGATCCGGGGGCGCTCGGAATTCCCGTGTTTTTCCGGCTTTCCCGGGTCGGCGCCAGGGCTCTGATCCGGGGACGCCGCGGAATTCCAGACGCGTTTTTTCCCGAACTTCCCGGGCCGGCGCCGGGCCCCCGATCCGGCAATGCCGCGGAGTTCCGGACGCATTTTTTCCCGACTTTCCCCGACGGCGCCGGGGCCCAGATCCGGAGACGCCGCGGAATTCCGGATGCGTTTTTCCCCGACCTTCCCGGGTCGGCGCCGGGTCCCCAATCCAGCAATGCCACGGAGTTCCAGGCGAGTTTTCCCGACATTCCTGGGTCAGCGCCGGGGCCCAGATCCCGGGGGCCGGGGAAATTCTGGGCAGTATTTTCCCGACATTCCCAGCTCGGCGCCGGGGCCCCGATCCAGGGACGCCGCGTAATGCCAGAGGCCTTTTTTCCCCGACATTCCCGGGTCGACGCCAGGGCCCCGATCCGGGGATGCTGCGGAATTCCGGACGCGTTTTCTCCAGACATTCCCAGGTCGGCGCCGGGGCCCCGATCCGTGGACGCCGCAGAATTCCGGACTCGTTTTTTCCCGACCTTCCCGGGTCGGCGCCGGGGCCCCGATCCGGGGACGTCGCGGAACTCCGGATGCGTTTTTCCCGACCTTCCCGGGTCGGCGCCAGGGCCCCGATCCGGGGATGCTCCGGAATTCCCGAAGTGTTTTTTCCCGGCTTTCCCGTGTCGGCGCCGGGGCTCCGATCCGGGGACGCTGCGGAATTCCAGACGCGTTTTTTCCCGAACTTCCCGGGCCGGCGCCGGGGCCCGATCCCGGCAATGCAGAGTTCGGACGCATTATTTCCCTGACATTCCCGGGTGGCGCGCGGGGCCCAGATCCGGAGGCGCGCGGAAATTCGGGATGCGTTTTTCCCGACCTTCCCTGGTGGCGCCGGATCCCCAATCCAGCAATGCCACGGAGTTCCGGGCAAGTTTTTCCCCGACATTCCTGGGTCAGCGCCGGGGCCCAGATCCAGGGCGCGCCGGGGAATTCTGGGCAGTATTTTCCCGACATTCCCGGCTCGGCGCCGGGCCCGATCCAGGGGCGCGCGTAATGCCAGAGGCCTTTTTCCCGACATTCCGGGTCGGCGCCAGGGCCCGATCCGGGGGCGCTGCGGAAAATTCGGACGCGTTTTCTCCTGACATTCCCAGGTCGGCGCCGGGGCCCGATCCGTGGGCGCCGCAGAATTCCCGGGCCAGCGTTTTCCCGACCTTCCCGGGAGTGGCGCCGGGGCACCGATCCGGGGGCGTCGCGGAACTCGGATGCGTTTTCCCGACCTTCCCGGTGGCGCCGGGCCCGATCCGGGGGCGTCGCAGAATTCCAGACGCGTTTTTTCCCGACCTTCCAGGATCGGCTCTGGGGCCCCGATCCTTGGACGCCGCGGAACTCCGGACGCGTTTTTTCCCGACTTTCCCGTGTCGGCGCCGGGGCTCCGATCCGGGGACGCCGCGGAATTGCAGACGCGTTTTTTCCCGACCTAACCGTGTCGGCGCCGGGGCCCTGATCCTGGGACGCCGCGGAACTCCGGACGCATTTTTTCCCGACGTTCCCGGGTCGGCGCCGGGGCCCTGATCCGGAGACACCGCGGAATTCCGGATGCGTTTTTCCCGACCTTCCCAGGTCGGCACCGGGGCCCCAATCCGGGGATTCCCCGGAATTCCGGACGAGTTTATTCCCGACATTACCGGGTCGGCGCCGGGACCCCAATCCGGGGACACCTCGGAACTCCGGACGCGTTTTTTCCCGACGTTCCCGGGTCGGCGCAGGGACCACGATCCGGGGACGTCGCGGAATTCCGGATGTGTTTTTTCCCGACGTTCCCGGGTCGGCACGGGGCCCGATCCGGGGGCGCCCGCGGAATTCCAGGCGTTTTCCCGCGTTCCCGGGTCGGCGCAGGGACCACGATCCGGGGACGTCGCGGAATTCCGGATGTGTTTTTTCCCGACCTTCCTGGGTCGGCGCCGGGGCCCCGATCCGGGGACACCACGGAACTCCGGACGCGTATTTTCCCAACCTTCCCGGGTCTGCGCTGGGGCCCCGATCCAGGGACGCCGCGGAACTCGAGACGCATTTTCCCCACGTTCCCTGGTGGCGCCGGGCCCCCAATCCGTGGGCGCCCGCGGAATTCTGGATCGTTTTTTTTCCCGTTCCCGTGTCTGCGCCGGGGCCCGATCCGGGGGCGCTCGAAATCCCGCGTGTTTTCCCGGCTTTCCCGGGTGGCTCGGGGCCCCAATCCGGGGATACCACGGAATTCGGAGCGTTTTTCCCCGTTCCCGGGTCTGTGCGGGGCCCGATCCAGCAATGGCGGAGTTCGGATCGTTTTTCCCGACATTCCGGGTCGGCGCCGGGGCCCAGATCCCGGGGGGCGTCGCGGAATTCGGGCGCGTTTTTCCGACTTTCGCGGGTGGCGCCGTGGCCCGATCCGGGGACGCCGCAGAACTCCGGACGCAGTTTTTCCCGGCGTTTCCAGGTCGCGCGCGCGGCCTGATCCGGGGACACCGCGGAACTCCGGACGCATTTTCTCCTGACATTCCCAGGTCGGCGCCGGGGCCCCTATCCGGGGACGCCGCGCAGAATTCCAGGCGCGTTTTCCCGACCTTCCCGGGTGGCGCTGGGGCCCGATCCATGGGCGCGCGCGGAACTCCGGATCGTTTTTCCCGCGTTCCCGGTGGCGCGCGGGGCCCGATCCGGGGACGCTCCGGAATTCCCGACGTGTTTTTTCCCAGTGTTCCCGGGTCGGCGCCGGGGCTCCGATCCGGGGACGCCGCGGAATTCCGGACGCGTTTTTTCCCGACCTTCCTGGGTCGGCGCCGGGTCCCCAATCCAGCAATGCCACGGAGTTCCGGACGAATTTTTCCCCGACATTCCTGGGTCGGCGCCGGGGCCCAGATCCGGGGACGCCGGGGAATTCTCGACGAGTATTTTCCCGACATTCCCGGCTCGGCGCCGGGGCCCTGATTCGGGGACGCCGCGGAATTCCAGAGGCCTTTTTCCCCGACATTCCCGGGTCGACGCCAGGGCCCCGATCCGGGGACGCTGCGGAAATCCGGACACGTTTTCTCCTGACATTCCCAGGTCGGCGCCGGGGCCCCGATCCGTGGACGCCGCAGAATTCCGGACGCGTTTTTTCCCAAAATTCCCGGGTTGGCGCCGGGGCCTCGATCCGGGGACGTCGCGGAACTCCGGACGCGTTTCTTTCCCGAACTTCCCGGGTCGGCGCCGGGGCCCCGATCCGGGGACGTCGCGGAACTCCGGATGCGTTTTTTCCCGACCTTCCCGGGTCGGCGCCGGGGCCCCGATCCGGGCACGCCGCAGGATTCCAGACGCGTTTTTCCCCGACCTTCCCGTATCGGCGCTGGGGCTCCGATCCTTGGATGCCGCGGAACTCCGGACGCGTTTTTTCCCGACGTTCCTGGGTCGGCGCCGGGGCCCCGATCCGGGGACGCTCCGGAATTCCCGACGTGTTTTTTCCCGGCTTTCCCGGGTCGGCGCCGGGGCTCCGATCCGGCAATACCGCGGAGTTCCGGACGCGTTTTTCCCGACATTCCCGGGTCGGCGCCGGGGCCCAGATCCGGGGACGCCGGAGAATTCTGGACGAGTATTTTCCCGACATTCCCGGGTCGGCGCGGGGGCCCGTTCGGGGGCGCGCGTAATTACAGAGCCTTTTTCCCGACATTCCGGAGTGGACCCCAGGGCCCGATCCGGGGGCGCTGCGGAATTCGGACCCGTTTTTCCCGACATTCCCCTAGGTGGCGCCGGGGCCCGATCTGTGGGCGCCGCAGAATTCCCGGACGTTTTCCCGACATTCCGGGTCGGGCCAGGGCTCGATCCGGGGGCGTCGCGGAACTCCGGACGCCTTTTTCCCGACATTCCCGGGTCGGCGCCGGGCCCCGATCCGGGGACGCCGCGGAACTCCGGACGCGTTTTTTCCCGACGTTCCCGGGTCGGCGCCGGGGCCCTGATCCGGAGACACCGCGGAATTCCGGATGCGTTTTTCCCCGTTCCCTGGTGGCGCGGGGCCCCAATCCCGGGGATGCGTCGCGGAATTCGGATGCGTTTTTCCCGACATTCCCGGGTCGGCGCCGGGACCCGATCCGGGGCGCGCGGGAACTCCGGACGGTTTTTCCCGACGTTCCCGGGTCGGCGCCGGGACCCCGATCCGGGGACGTCGCGGAATTCCGGACGTGTTTTTTCCCGACGTTCCCGGGTCGGCGCCGGGGCCCCGATCCGGGGACGCCACGGAATTCCAGAGGCGTTTTTTCCCGACGTTCCCGGGTCGGCGCCAGGGCCCCGATCCCGGGGCGCGCCGCGTAATTCCAGAGGCGTTTTCCTGACATTCCCAGGTCGGCGCCGGGGCCCAGATCGGGGCGCGCGCCGTAATTCCGGACGCGTTTTTCCGACCTTCCAGGGTCGGCGCCGGGGCTCCGATCCGGGGACACAACAAGGAACTCGGACGCGTTTTTTCCTAACGTTCCCGGGTCTGCGCCGGGCCCGATCGGGGGCGCGCCGGAATTCGAGGCGTTTTTCCCAACGTTCCCGGGTGGTGCCCGGGCCCAATCCGTGGGCGCCCGGAATTCCGGATGCCGTTTTTCCCGACGTTCCCGTGTCTGCGCCGGGGCCCGATCCAGGGGCGCGCGTAATTCCAGAGGCCTTTTTCCCGACATTCCCGGGTGGCTCCGCTGCCCAGATCGGGGGCGCCCGGAAATTCGGGGCGTTTTCCCCACGTTCCCGGGTCTGCGCGGGGCCCGATCCCGGGCGCGCGGAATTCCCGGCGTGTTTTCCCCGCTTTCCGGGTGGCGCCGTGGCTCGATCCGGGGGCGCCCGGGAATTCAGGCGTTTTTTCCCAAAATTCCGGGTCGGCGTCGGGGCCCGATCCGTGGGCGCCGCAGAATTCCCGGACGGCGTTTTTTCCCGACATTCCGGGTCGGGCGCTGGGGCCCAGATCCGGGGGCGTCGCGGAATCTGGGCCAGCGTTTTTTCCGACATTCCCGGGTGGCGCCGGGGCCCGATCCGGGGGCGTCAGCGTAATTCCATAGGCCTTTTTCCCCGACATTCCCGGGTGGCGCCCGGGCCCGATCCGGGGGCGCGCGGAAATTCTGGGCCGCGTTTTTTCCTGACATTCCCAGGGTGGCGCCGGGGCCCGATCTGTGGGCCGCGCGGAAGAATTCCGGAGGTGTTTTTCCCGACGTTCCGGGTCTGTGCCGGGGCCCGATCCAGCAATGCCGCGGAGTTCGGATCGTTTTTCCCGACATTCCCGGGTGGCGCCGGGGCCCGATCCGGGGGCGCGCGGAATTCGGCCGTTTTCCCGACGTTCCCGGGTCAGCGCCGGGGCCCCAATCCGTGGGCGCCGCGGAATTCCCGGATGAGTTTTCCCGACATTCCGTGTCTGCGCCGGGGCCCGATCCAGGGGCGCGCGGAAATTCCAGGCCTTTTTCCCTGACATTCCCGGGTGGCTCCGGGCCCCGATCCAGGGGCGCCCACGGAATTCCGGCGTTTTTTCCCGACGTTCCCGGGTCGGCGCCCGGGGCCCGATCCGGATGCTCCGGAATTCGGCGTCTTTTTCCCGGCTTTCCGGGTGGCGCCGTGGCTCGATCCGGGGCGCTGCGGAATTCCAGGCGTTTTCCCGACATTCCCAGGTGGCGCCGGGGCCCGATCCGGCAATACGCGCGGAATTCCCGGACGCGTTTTTCCCGACATTCCCGGGTCGGCGCTGGGGCACAGATCCGGGGCGCTTTTTAAATTCTGGAGCGTTTTTTCCCGACATTCCCGGGTGGCGCCGGGGCCCGATCCGGGGGCGTCGCGTAATTCCAGGCGCCTTTTTCCCGACATTCCCGGGTCGGCGCCGGGGCCCGATCCCGGGGCGCGCGGAATTCTGGGCGCGTTTTTCCGAAAATTCCCAGGTGGCGCCGGGGCCCGATCTGTGGGCGCGCAGAATTCGGAGGTGTTTTTCCCGACATTCCCGGGTCTGCGCCGGGGCCCAGATCCAGGGGCGCGGAGTTCTGGATGCGTTTTCCCGACATTCCCGGGTCGGCGCTGGGGCCCGATCCGGGGGCGTCGCGGAATTCCATAGGCGTTTTTCCCCGACATTCCGGAGTCGGCGCCCGGGGCCCGATCCGGGGGCGCGCCGCAGAATTCCGGACGCGTTTTTTCCTGACGTTTCCAGGTGGCGCCGGGCCCGATCCGTGGGCACCGCAGGAATTCCGGACCGCGTTTTCTCCTGACATTCCCAGGTCGGTCAGCCCCGATCCGGGGGCGCCGCAGAATTCCAGGCGCGTTTTTCCCGACCTTCCCGGGTCGGCGCTGGGGCCCGATCCATGGGCGTCGCGGAACTCGGATGCGTTTTCCCGACGTTCCCGGGTCGGCGCTGGGCCCGATCCGGGGCGCTCGGAATTCGGGCGTGTTTTCCCGACGTTCCCGGGTCGGCGCCGGGCTCCGATCCCGGGGGCGCGCAGAATTCCCGGACGTTTTTTTTCCCGACCTTCCTGGGTGGGCGCCGCCGATCCCGGGGCCCCAATCCGGAGCAATGCCGCGGAGTTCCGGATGCGTTTTTCCCGACATTCCCGGGTTCCGGCGCGGGGCCCAGATCCGGGGGCGCGCGAATTCGGATGAGTTTTTCCCGACATTCCCGGGTCGGCGCCGGGACCCTGATCCGGGGGCGCGCGGAATTCCAGAGGCCTTTTTCCCGACATTCCCGGGTCGGCGCCGGGGCCCGATCCGGGGGCGCCCACGGAAATTCCGGACACGTTTTCCCGACATTCCCAGGTCAGCGCCGGGGCCCGATCCATGGGCGCGCGTAATTCCAGAGTCCTTTTTCCCGACATTCCCGGGTTGGCGCCGGGGCCCGATCCGGGGCGTCGCGGAACTCGGACGCGCGTTTTCCCGAACCTTCCCGGATCGGCGCTGGGCCCGATCCGGGGATGCAGCGGAACTCCAGACGCGTTTTTCCCAAAATTCCCGGGTCGGCGCCGGGGCCCGATCCGGGGGCGCGCGGAGTTCGGACGCGTTTTCCCGACATTCCCGGGTGGCGCTGGGCCCCAATCCGTGGGCGCCCGCGGAATTCTGGATCGTTTTTCCCGACGTTCCCGGGTCTGGCGCTGGGGGCCCCGATCCGGGGGCGCCGCGTAATTCCAGAGGCCTTTTTCCCCGACGTTCCGTGTCTGGCGCCCAGGGCCCGATCCGGCAATGCAGCGGAGTTCGGGCCAGCGTTTTTTCCCGACATTCCCAGGTGGCGCCGGTGCCCGATCTGGGGGCGCGCGCAGAATTCTGGGCACGTTTTTCCCGACATTCCCGGGTCAGCGCCCGGGCCCGATCCGGGGGCGTCGCGGAAATTCCCGGACCAGCGTTTTTTCCCGACATTCCCAGGTGGCGCCGGGCCCGATCCGTGGGCGTCGCAGAATTTCGGACAGCGTTTTCCCGACATTCCTGGGTCGGCGCCGGGCCCCGATCCGGGGGCGCTCCGGGAACTCCGAAGCCTTTTTCCCGACATTCCCGGGTCAGCGCCGGGGCCCGATCCGTGGGCGCCCGTAATTCCGGATGCGTTTTTCCCCGACATTCCGGGTCGGCGCCAGGGCCCGATCCAGGGGCGCGCGGAATTCCAGGGCCTTTTTTCCCCACATTCCCAGGTCGCGCCAGGGGCCCGATCTGTGGGCGCCGCGGAATTCCGACCGCGTTTTCCCGACATTCCCGGTCAGCGATCCGGGGCAGCGTTCCAGTTTTTTACCCAACATTCCCGGGTCGGCGCCGGGGCCCCGATCCGGGGACGTCGCGGAATTCCGGACGCGTTTTTTCCCGACTTTCGCAGGTCGGTGCCGGGGCCCCGATCCGGGGACTCCGCGGAACTCCGGACGCATTTTTTCCCGACGTTTCCGGGTCGGCGCCGGGGCCCTGATCCGGGGACGCCGCAGAACTCCGGACGCATTTTTTCCCGACGTTCCCGGGTCGGCGCCGGGGCCCTGATCCGGGGACGCCGCGGAATTCCGGATGCGTTTTTCCCGACCTTCCCTGGTCGGCACCGGGGCCCCGATCCGGGGATGCCGCGGAATTCCGGACGAGTTTATTCCTGACGTTCCCGGGTCGGCGCAGGGACCACGATCCGGGGACGTCGCGGAATTCCGGACGTGTTTTTTCCCGACCTTCCTGGGTCGGCGCCGGGGCCCTGATCCGGGGACGCCACGGAATTCCAGAGGCGTTTTTTCCCGACTTTCCCGGGACGGCGCCGGGGCCCCGATCCGGGGACGCCGCGTAATTCCAGAGTCCTTTTTCCCCGACATTCCCGGGTCGGCGCCGGGGCCCAGATCCGGGGACGCCGCAGAATTCCGGACGAGTTTTTTCTCGACCTTCCAGGGTCGGTGCCGGGGCCCCGATCCGGGGACACAACGGAACTCGGGGCGCGTTTTTCCCGGCGTTCCCGGGTCTGCGCCGGGGCCCGATCCGGGGACACCGCGCGGAACTCGAGGCGCGTTTTTTCCCGACCGTTCCTGGGTCGGCGCCGGGGCCCCAATCCGTGGACGCCACGGAATTCCGGATGCGTTTTTCCCCCACGTTCCCGTGTCTGCGCCGGGGACCCGATCCAGGGACGCCGCGTAATTCCAGAGGCCTTTTTTCCCCACGTTCCCGTGTCTGCGCCAGGGCCCCGATCCGGCAATGCAGCGGAGTTCCGGACGCGTTTTTTCCCGACATTCCCGGGTCGGCGCCGGTGCCCAGATCCGGGGACGCCGGGGAATTCTGGACGAGTATTTTCCCGACATTCCCGGGTCGGCGCCAGGGCCCCGATCCGGGGACGCCGCGGAATTCCGGACGCGTTTTTTCCCGACATTCCCAGGTCGGCGCCGGGGCCCCGATCTGTGGACGCCGCAGAATTCCGGACAGGTTTTTTCACGACATTCCTGGGTCAGCGCCGGGGCCGCGGAATTACAGAAGCCTTTTATCCCGACATTCCCGGGTCAGCGCCGGGGCCCCGATCCGGGGACGCCGCGTAATTCCAGAGGCCTTTTTTTCCCGACCTTCCCGGGTCGGCGCCGGGGCCCCGATCCAGGGACGTCGCGGAAATCCGGATGCGTTTTTTCCCGAACTTCCGTGGTCTGGCGCCGGGCCCGATCCGGGGCGCTCGGAAATTCCCGGCGTGTTTTCCCGGCTTTCCCGGGTCGGCGCCGGGGCTCCGATCCGGGGACGCCGCGGAATTCCAGACGCGTTTTTTCCCGAACTTCCCGGGTCGGCGCCGGGGCCCCGATCCGGCAATGCCGCGGAGTTCCGGACGCGTTTTTTCCCGACATTCCCGGGTCGGCGCCGGGGCCCAGATCCTGGGACGCTGCGGAATTCCGGACACGTTTTTTCCCGACATTCCCAGGTCGGCGCCGGGGCCCCGATCTGTGGACGCCGCAGAATTCCGGACACGTTTTTTCACGACATTCCTGGGTCAGCGCCGGGGCCCGATCCATGGGGCGCTCCGGAACAGAAGCCTGTTATCCCAACATTCCCGGGTCAGCGCCGGGGCCCGATCCCGGCAATGCGCGCGTAATTCCAGAGGCCTTTTTTCCCCGACATTCCCAGGTCGACGCCAGGGCCTCGATCCGGGGGGCGCTGCGGAATTCCGGACAGCGTTTTCTCCTGACATTCCCAGGTAAATGCGCCGGGGCCCGATCCGTGGGCGCGCAGAATTCGGACGTGTTTTTTCCCGACCTTCCCGGGTGGCGCCGGTGCCCAGATCCGGGGGCGCGGGGGAATTCTGGGCCAGTATTTTCCCCGACATTCCGGGTGGCGCCGGGCCCGATCGGGGGCGCTCGGAAATTCAGGACGCGTTTTTCCCGACATTCCCGGGTGGCGCCGGGCTCCGATCCGGCAATGCGCAGAATTCCGGGCAGCGTTTTTCCCGACATTCCCGGATGGGCGCCAGGGCCCGATCCGGGGGCGCTCTGGAACTCGGGCGCATTTTTTCCCGACCTTCCCGGGTCGGCGCTGGGGCCCGATCCAGGGATGCCGTGGAATTCGGAGGTGTTTTCCCGACCTTCCCGGGTCGGCGCGGGGCCCGATCCAGGGCGTCGCGCTATTCGGATCGTTTTTCCCGACATTCCCGGGTCGGCGCCGGGGCCCCAATCCGTGGATACGCGCGAATTCCCGGCCAGCGTTTTCTTCCCGACATTCCCGGGTCGGCGCTGGGGCCCGATCCGGGGGCGTCCGCGGAACTCCCGGACGCGTTTTTTCCCGACATTCCCGGGTGGCGCTGGGGCCCGATCCGGGGGCGTCGCGGAACTCCAGGATGCGTTTTTCCCGACATTCCCGGGTTGGCGCCGGGGCCCGATCTGGGGGCGCGCGGGAATTCTGGGCGTTTTTTCCCGACATTCCCGGGTGGCGCTGTAGCCCGATCCGGGGGCGTCGCGTAATTCCATAGGCCTTTTTTCCCGACATTCCCGGGTCAGGGCCCGATCCGGGGGCGCTGCGGAATTCCAGACCTTTTTTTCCCGACATTCCCAGGTCGGCGCCGGGGCCTGGATCTGTGGGCGCCGCAGAATTCCGGACACGTTTTTCCCGACATTCCCGGGTCAGCGCGGGGCCCGATCCAGTAGCCTTTTCCCAACATTCCCCAGCGTTCTGGGTGGCGCCGGGGCCCGATCCGTGGGCGCCCGCGGAATTCCAGAGGCCTTTTTTCCCGACATTCCCGTGTCGGCGCCGAGACCCGATCCGGGGGCGCGCGTCATTCGGGCCGTTTTTTCCCTGACATTCCGTGGTCTGCGCCAGGGCCCGATCCGTGGGCGCGCGGAATTCCCGGACGTTTTTCCCGACCTTCCTGGGTGGCACGGGGCCCGATCCGGGGGCGTCACGGAACTCGGGACGCGTTTTTTCCTGACCTTCCCGGGTGGCGCTGGGACCCCGATCCAGGGGCGTCGCGGAACTCCAGATGCGTTTTCCCGACCTTCCCGGGTGGCGCCGGGAACTCCGATCCGGGGCGCCCGCGGAAATTCAGGCGTTTTCCCGACTTTCCCGGGTGGCGCCGGGGGCTCGATCCGGCAATGCGCGGAGTTCCTCCTTTTTTTCCCGACATTCCCGGATGGCGCCAGGGCCCAGATCCGGGGACGCTACGGAACTACGGACGCATTTTTTCCCGACCTTCCCGGGTCGGCGCTGGGGCCCTGATCCAGGGACGTCGCGGAACTCCGGACGCGTTTTCTCCCGACATTCCCAGGTCGGCGCCGGGGCCCGATCCGTGGGCGCGCAGAATTCGCACCGCGTTTTTCCACGACATTCCTGGGTCAGCGCCGGGGCCGGAAATTCAGAAGCCTTTTATCCCACATTCCCGGGTCAGCGCCGGGCCCGATCCAGGGGCGTCGCGTAATTCCAGAGGCGTTTTCCCCGACATTCCAAGGTCGGCGCCAGGGCCCGATCCGGGGGCGCTCGCGGAACTCGGGCCCAGCGTTTTCTCCTGACGTTCCCAGGTGGCGCCGGGGCCCGATCCGTGGGCGCGCAGAATTCCGGACGCGTTTTTTCCCGAAATTCCCGGGTGGCGCGGGGCCCGATCCGGGGCGTCACGGAACTCCGGATGCGTTTTCCCGACCTTCCCGGGTCGGCGCTGGGACCCGATCCGGGGATGTCGCGGAACTCGGATGCGTTTTCCCGACCTTCCTGGGTGGCGCCGGGACCCTGATCCGGGGGCGCCGCGGAATTCCAGATCGTTTTTCCCGACTTTCCCAGTGGCGCCGGGGCCCGATCCGGGGGCGCCCGCGTAATTCCAGAGTCCTTTTTTCCCGACATTCCCGGGTGGCGCCGGGGCCCAGATCGGGGGCGCGCAGAATTCGGATGTTTTCCGACCTTCCAGGAGTCGGTGCGGGCCCGATCCGGGGACACAGCGGAACTCCGGGCCGCGTTTTCCCAACCTTCCCGGGTCTGCGCCGGGGCCCGATCGGGGACACCGCGGAACTTCGAGGCCAGCGTTTTCCCAGCGTTCCTGGGTGGCGCGGGCCCCAATCCGTGGGCGCCCGCGGAATTCCGGATCGTTTTCCCCGTTCCCGTGTCTGCGCCGGGGACCCGATCCAGGGACGCCGCGTAATTCCAGAGGCCTTTTTTCCCCACGTTCCCGTGTCTGCGCCAGGGCCCCGATCCGGCAATGCAGCGGAGTTCGGGCGCGTTTTCCCGACATTCCCGGGTGGCGCGGTGCCCAGATCCGGGGGCGCGAAATTCTGGGCCTTATTTTCCCGACATTCCCGGGTGGGCGCCAGGGCCCGATCCGGGGGCGCGCGGAAATTCCGGGCGTTTTTTCCCGACATTCCCAGGTGGCGCCGGGGCCCGATCTGTGGGGCGCGCGTTTTCCCGACATTCCCGGACACGTTTTTCCACGACATTCCTGGGTCAGCGCCCGGGGCGCGGAATTACAGAAGCCTTTTATCCCGACATTCCGGGTCAGCGCCGGGGCCCGATCCCGGGGGCGCGCGTAATTCAGAGGCCTTTTTTCCCGACATTCCCAGGTCGGCGCGGAGGGCCCGATCCGGGGGCGCGCGAATTCGGGATGCGTTTTCTCCGACATTCCCAGGTCGGCGCCGGGGCCCGATCCGTGGGCGCGCAGAATTCTGGGCCAGCGTTTTTCCCGAAATTCCCGGGTGGCGCGGGGCCCGATCCGGGGGCGCGCGGAACTCGGGCGTTTTTTTTTCCCGACCTTCCCGGGTGGCGCCGGGGCCCGATCCGGGGCGTCGCGGAACTCGGATGCGTTTTCCCGACCTTCCGGGTGGCGCCGGGGCCCGATCCTGGGCGCGCTCGGAATTCCCGGACGTTTTTTCCCGACTTTCCCGGGTGGCGCCGGGGCTCCGATCCGGGGGCGCTTGAAATTCGGACGTTTTTTCCCGACATTCCTGGAGTCGGCGCCGGGGCCCGATCCGGGGCGCTGCGGAATTCCTGCGTTTTTTTCCCGACATTCCCGGGTCAGCGCGCGGGGCCCGATCTGGGGCGCTCGCGTAATTCCAGGACACGTTTTTCCCGACATTCCCGACATTCCTGGGTCAGCGCCGGGGCGCTGCGGAATTCAGAAGCCTTTTATCCCGACATTCCCGGGTCAGCGCCGGGGCCCGATCTGGGGCGCGCGTAATTCCAGAGGCCTTTTTTCCCGACATTCCCGGGTCAGCGCCCGGGCCCGATCCGGGGGCGCGCGGCGTAATTCCAGATGCCTTTTTTCCCGACATTCCCAGGTCGGCGCCAGGGCCCCGATCCGGGGGCGTCGCGGAATTCGGATGCGTTTTTCCCGACTTTCCGGGTGGCGCCGGGGCCCGATCCGGCAATGCGCGCAGAACTCCGGACGCGTTTTTCCAACATTCCCGGGTCGGCGCCGGGCCCCAGATCCGGGGGCGCCGCGGAACTCCGGGCGCGTTTTTCCCGACATTCCGGGTGGGCGCCGGGGCCCGATCCGGGGATGCGCTGAAATTCGGACGCGTTTTTCCCGACGTTCCCAGGTCGCGCTGGGGCCCGATCTGTGGGCGCGCGGAATTCCGGACACGTTTTCCCGACATTCCCGGGTCAGCGCGCGGGGCCCGATCCGGGGAGCGCTCGGAAATTCAGAAGCCTTTTTCCCGACATTCCCGGGTGGCGCCGGGGCCCGATCCGGGGGCGTCCGCGGGAATTCGGACGCGTTTTTCCCGACTTTCCCGGGTGGCGCCGGGGCCCGATCCGGGGGCGCTCGGAATTCCCGATGCGTGTTTTTCCCGACTTTCCCGGGTGGCGCGGGGCTCCGATCCGGGGGCGCCATGGAAATTCCAGGCCAGCGTTTTTCCCGACCTTCCCGGGTGGCGCTGGGCCCGATCCGGGGATGCCGCGGAATTCGGATGCGTTTTTTCCCGACATTCCCGGGTCGGCGCCGGGACCCGATCCGGGGCGCTGCGGGAAATTCGGACGCGTTTTCTCCTGACATTCCCAGGTCGGCGCCGGGGCCCGATCCGTGGGCGCGCGGAATTCGGGCCGTTTTCCCGACATTCCGGGTGGCGCCGGGGCCCGATCCTGGGGCGTCGCGGAACTCCCGGACGCGTTTTTTCCGACATTCCCGGTTGGCGCTGGGGCCCGATCCGGGGGCGTCCGCGGAACTCGGATGCGTTTTTTCCCGACCTTCCCGGGTGGCGCTGGGGCCCGATCCAGGGATGCGCGAAACTCGGATCGTTTTCCCGACATTCCCGGGTCGGCGCCGGGCCCCAGATCCGGGGGCGCGTGGAATTCTGGGCAGCGTTTTTCCCGACATTCCGGGTGGCGCGGGGCTCCGATCCGGGGGCGCCCTGTGGAATTCTGGGCGCGTTTTCCCGACATTCCCGGATGGCGCCAGGGCCCGATCCGGGGGCGTCGCGTAATTCCATAGGCCTTTTTCCCGACATTCCGGGTCAGCGCCAGGGCCCGATCCGGGGGCGCGCGCGGAATTCGGAGCGTTTTTTCCCGACATTCCCAGGTGGCGCCGGGGCCCGATCTGTGGGCGTCGCAGAAATTCCCGGACCGCGTTTTCCCGACATTCCCGGGTCAGCGCCCCGATCCGGGGGCGCTCGGAATTCAGAAGCCTTTTTTCCCGACATTCCCGGGTGGCGCCGGGCCCGATCCGGGGGCGTCGCGGAATTCCCAGGCGTTTTTTCCCGACTTTCCGGGTCGGCGCGGGGCCCGATCCGGCAATGCGCGGAGAACTCGGACGTTTTTTCCCGACGTTTCCGGGTGGCGCGGGAGCCCAGATCCGGGGGCGCTGCTGGAACTCAGGACGCGTTTTCTCCTGACATTCCCAGGTGGCGCCGGGGCCCGATCCGTGGGCGCGCGGAATTCCGGATGCGTTTCTTCCCGATATTCCCGGAGTGGCGCCGGGGCCCGATCCGGGGGCGTCATGAGACTCCGGGCAGCGTTTTCCCGACCTTCCCGGTTGGCGCTGGGGCCCGATCCGGGGGCGTCGCGGAACTCCGGACGTTTTTTCCCGACCTTCCCCGGGTGGCGCTGGGGCCCGATCCGGGGGCGTCGCGGAAACTCGGATCGTTTTCCCGACCTTCCCGGAGTCGCGCCGGGCCCGATCCGGGGGCGCGCGTAAATTCCAGATCGTTTTCCCGACCTTCCCGGGTCGGCGCTGGGGCCCGATCCGGCAATGCCTTGGAGTTCCTGGACCAGCGTTTTCCCGACGTTCCCGGATCGGCGCCAGGACTCCGATCCGGGGGCGCAACGGAACTCCAGATGCGTTTTCCCGAACTTCCCGGGTCGGCGCCGGGGCCCGATCCGGGGAATGTCGCGGAAATTCGGGCGTTTTTCCCGACATTCCCAGGTGGCGCGGGCCCGATCTGTGGGCGCGCGCAGAATTCCCGGACATTTTTTCCCGACATTCCCGGTCAGCGCCGGGGCGCGCGGAATTCCAGAAGCCTTTTTCTCCCGACATTCCCGGGTCAGGCGCCGGGGCCCAGATCCTGGGGCCGTCGCGGAATTCCCAGAGAGCGTTTTTCCCGACATTCCGGGTGGCGCCGGGGCCCGATCCGGGGGCGCGCGGAACTCCCGGATGCGTTTTTCCCGACGTTCCCGGGTGGCGCCGGGGCCCGATCCGTGGGCGCGCGGAACTCCGGACAGCGTTTTTCCCGACATTCCCGGGTCGGCGCCAGCCCGATCCGGGGGCGCGAAATTCGGACAGCGTTTTCCCTGACATTCCCGGGTGGCGCCGGGGCCCGATCCGTGGGCGTCGCCGGAAATTCCCGGATGCGTTTTTCCCGAAATTCCGGGGTGGCGCCGGGGCCCGATCCGGGGGCGTCGCGGAACTCCCAGATCGTTTTTCCCACCTTCCGGGTGGTGCCGGGGCCCGATCCATGGGTCGCGGAACTCCGGATGCGTTTTCCCGACCTTCCTGGGTGGGCGCGGGACCCCGATCCGGGGGCGCGCAGAATTCCAGATCGTTTTCCCGACCTTCCCGGGTCGGCGCTGGGGCCCGATCCTTGGGCGCCGCGGAACTCGGGCGCGTTTTTTCCGACATTCCCGGGTGGCGCCGGGCCTCGATCCCGGGGCGCCGCGGAATTCCAGATGCGTTTTTTCCCGACATTCCCGGGTGGCGCCGGGCCCGATCCGGCAATGCCCGCGGAGTTCGGACGCGTTTTCCCGACATTCCCAGGTGGCGCCGGGGCCCAGATCCGGGGGCGCGCAGGGAATTCTGGGCACATTTTCCCGACATTCCGGGTCAGCGCCGGGGCCCGATCCGGGGGCGTCGGAATTCCATAGGCCTTTTTCCCCCGACATTCCGGGTCGATGCCAGGGCCCGATCCGGGGGCGCGCGGAAATTCCCGGCAGCGTTTTTCCCGACATTCCGGGTCAGCACCCGATCCGGGCAATGGAATTCAGAAGCCTTTTATCCCGACATTCCCGGGTGGGCGCCGGGGCCCGATCCGGGGGCGTCGGAAATTCCCGGACCACGTTTTTCCGACATTCCCGGGTCAGCACGGGGCCCGATCCGGCAATGCTCCGGATTCCAGAAGCCTTTTATCCCGACATTCCCGGGTGGCGCCGGGCCCGATCCGGGGGCGTCACGGAATTCCCGGCCGCGTTTTTCCCGAAATTCCCGGGTCAGCGCCAGGTCCCGATCCGGGGGCGCCCTTCGGAAATTCGGGCCAGCGTTTTTCCCGACTTTCGCGGGTGGCGCCGGGCCCGATCCTGGGGCGCGCGGAACTCCGGACGCATTTTTCCCGACGTTTCCGGGTGGCGCCGGGAGCCCTGATCCCGGGGCGCGCGGAACTCGGATTTTTTTCCCGACGTTCCCGGGTGGCGCCGGGCCCGATCCGGAGACACTGCGAAATTCGGATGCGTTTTTCCCGACCTTCCCTGGTGGCGCAGGGCTCCGATCCCGGGGCGCGCGTGGAAATTCCAGGATCGTTTTCCCGAACTTCCCGGGTGGCGCCGGGAGCCCGATCCGGCAATGCGCTTGGAATTCCGGCGTTTTTCCCGACATTCCCGGATGGCGCCAGGGCCCAGATCGGGGGCGCGCGGAAATTCTGGGCCCAGTATTTTCCCGACATTCCCGGGTGGCGAGGGGCCCGATCCGAGGGCGTCGCGTAATTCCATAGGCCTTTTTCCCGACATTCCCGGGTCGGCGCGGGGCCCGATCCGGGGGCGCGCGGAAATTCGGATCGCGTTTTTCCCGACATTCCCAGGTCGGCGCCGGGGCCCGATCTGTGGGCGCGCAGAATTCGGGACCGCGTTTTTCCACGACATTCCGGGTCAGCGCCCGGGGGCGCGGAAATTCAGAAGCCTTTTATCCCGACATTCCCAGCGTGGCGCCGGGGCCCGATCCGGGGGCGTCGCGGAAATTCCAGGCGCGTTTTCCCGACTTTCCCGGGTGGCGCCGGGGCCCGATCCCGGGGGCGCCCAGCGGAACTCCGGACGCGTTTTTTCCCGACGTTTCCGGGTCGGCGCCGGGGCCCTGATCGGGAAGCGCGGAACTCGGACGCGTTTTCCCGACATTCCCGGTCGGCGCCGGGGCCCGATCCGGGGCGCTGGCGGAAATTCGGATCACGTTTTCTCCTGATATTCCCAGGTCGGCGCTTGGGCCCGATCCGTGGGCGCCCGCAGAAATTCGGACGCGTTTTTCCCGACATTCCCGGGTGGCGCCGGGGCCCGATCCGGGGGCGTCGCGGAACTCGGACGCGTTTTTTCCCGACCTTCCGGGTCGGTGCGGGGGCCCGATCCGGGGATGTCGCGGAACTCGGATGCGTTTTCCCGACCTTCCTGGGTGGCGCCGGGCCCGATCCGGGGGCGCGCAGAAATTCCAGATCGTTTTCCCGACCTTCCCGGGTGGCGCTGAACCCGATTCTTGGGCGCGCGGAACTCGAGCGCGTTTTTTCCCGGCGTTCCCGGGTGGCGCCGGGACTCCGATCCGGGGGCGCCGGAATTCCAGATCGTTTTTCCCGACTTCCCGGGTGGCGCCGGGGCCCGATCCGGCAATGCGCGCGGAGTTCGGAGGCGTTTTCTCCGACATTCCGGGTGGCGCCGGGCCCCAGATCCGGGGGCGCCGGGAAATTCTGGGATGTATTTTTCCCGACATTCCCGGGTCGGCGCCGGGGCCCGATCCGGGGGCGCTGGGGTTTTCGTCATTCCCGGGTCGGCGCCCGGGCCCCGATCCGGCAATTCATAGGCCTTTTTCCCGACATTCCCGGTGGCGCCGGGCCCGATCCGGGGGCGCGCGGAATTCCCGGACGCGTTTTTCCCGACATTCCCAGGTCGGCGCCGGGACTCCGATCCGGGGGCGTCGCGGAATTCGGATCGTTTTTCCCCACGTTCCTGGGTCGGCGCCGGGCCCGATCCGGGGGCGCAGAATTCGGACGTTTTCCCGAATTCAGAGGCCTTTTATCCCGACATTCCGGGTCGGCGCCGGGGCCCGATCCGGGGGCGGCGGAACTCGGATGCGTTTTCCCGACCTTCCCGGGTCGGCGCGGGGCCCGATCCAGGGGCGCCCGCGGAATTCCGGAGGCGTTTTTTCCCGACCTTCCGGGTTGGCGCGGTGCCCGATCCGGGATGCGCCCGGAATTCGGACGTGTTTTCCCGACATTCCGGGTCGGCTCGATCCGGGGCCCGATTTTTCTCCCGACATTCCCGGGCGCCCGGGGGCCCGGATCCCGACATTCGGGGAATTTATTCCCGACATTCCCGGGTTTTTTTCCCGCGCCTGGGTCCCGATCCGATCCTGGGCCGCCCGGAACTCGGAGGCATTTTTTCCGCGTTCCCAGGTGGCGCCGGGGCTCCGATCCAGGGGCGCGGAATTCCAGATGTAATTCCCGAGGCGCTGGGGCCTTTTCCCCAATGCGTTACGGGTGTTTTCTGGGGCATTCCCGATCAGGGGCGTCGCCGGAGGATTCAGGAGGCCTTTTTCCCGACATTCCCGGGTGGCGCGGGGCCCGATCCCGGGGGCGCGCGGAACTCGGACCCGTTTTTTCCCGACATTCCAGGGTGGTCGGCGCGCGTAAATTCAGCCTTTTTTTTCCCGACATTCCCGGTCGGGGGCGATCCACGGAACTCGGCCTTTTTCCCGACATTGCGGGTCGGCGCCGTGGCCCGATCCGGGGGCGCGCTGAACTCGGACAGCGTTTTTCCCGACCTTCCCGGGTCGCTGGGGCCCGATTGGGGCGCGCGGAAATTCGGAGGAGTTTTTTCCCGACCTTCCGGGTTGGCACGGTGCCTATCCGGGGATGCCGCGGAAATTCGGACCAGCGTTTTTCCCGACATTCCCGGGTCAGCGCCGGGCCCGATCCGGGGCGCGCGTAATTCAGAGGCCTTTTATCCCGACATTCCGGGTCGGCGCGGCGAGCCGGATCTGGGGGCGCCGCAGAATTCGGACGCGTTTTCCCGACATTCCGGGTCGGCGCCGGGCCCGATCTGGGGGCGCCGCGGAATTCGGGACCCGTTTTCCCGACATTCCCGGGTCGGCGCCGGCCCGATCCGGGAAGGCTGGAATTCCGCGCATTTTTTTTGCGACATTCCCAGATCAGCGCTGGGGCCCGCTCTGGGGACCGTGGGAATTCGGACTCCGTTTTTCACCCGACATTCCCGGGTCAGGCGCCGATCCGGCAATGCGGAATTCAGAAGTCTTTTTCCCGACATTCCCGGATCGGCGCCAGGGCCCGATCCGGGGCGTCTGGGCGAATTTTCCGGATTCCCGGGTGAGGCGTTATTTCCATAGGCCTTTTTCCCGTTCCGGGTCGCCCAGGGCCCGATCCCGGGGCGCGCGTAATTCCAGAGGCCTTTTTCCCGACATTCCGGGTCAGCACGCGCGGGCCCCGATCCGGGGGCGCCGCAGGAACTCCGGATGCGTTTTTCCCGACCTTCCAGGGTCGGCGCCGGGAGCCCCTGTCAGGGGCGCGCGGAACTCCGGAAGCGTTTTCCCGAACTTGCTGGGTCGGCGCCGTGGCCCGATCCGGGGGCGCCCGCTGAACTCCAGGCGCGTTTTTTCGACCTTCCCGGGTCAGCGCCAGCCCGATCCAGGGGCGCGGAATTCGGAGGATTTTTCCCGACCTTCCCGGGTTGACCCGGTGCCCCTATCCCGGGATGCGCGGAATTCCGGACGTGTTTTCCCGACATTCCGGGTGGCTCGGGGCCCGATCCCGGGGCGCGGCGGAATTCGGAGCATTTATTCCCGACATTCCCGGGTGGCGCTGCGTCCCGATCCGGGGGCGCCCGCATCCCGGCAATTCCCGACAGCGTTTTTCCTGGCGTTCCCAGGTGGCGCCGGGGCCCGATCCAGGGGCGCGGCGTAATTCCAGAGGCCTTTTTCCCGACGTTCCCGGGTCGGCGCTGGGGGCCGATCCAGGGGCGTCGCGGAATTCCAGAGGCCTTTTTCCCGAATTCCCGGGTCGGCGCCGGGGCCCGATCCGGGGCGCGCGGAACTCCGGACCCGTATTTTCCCGACCTTCCAGGAGTCGGCGCTGGGGCCCGATCCGGGGGCGCCACGGAACTCCGGACCGGCGTTTTCCCGAAATTCCAGGGTCGGCGCCGTGGCCCGATCCGGGGGCGCCGCTGAACTCCGGACGCGTTTTTCCCGACCTTCCCGGGTGCGCTGGGGCCCGATTGGGGGGGCGCGCGGAATTCGGAGGAGTTTTTCCCGACCTTCCGGGTTGGCACGGTGCCCCTATCCGGGGATGCGCGGAATTCGGACGCGTTTTCCCGACATTCCCGGGTCAGCGCCGGGGCCCGATCCCGGGGCCGCGCGTAATTCCAGAGGCCTTTTATCCCGACATTCCCGGGTGGCGCCGGGCCCCGGATCCGGGGGCGCCCTGCGGAATTCCGGACGTTTTTCCCGACATTCCGGGTCAGCGCCCGGCCCCGATCCGGGGCGCGCGGAATTCAGAAGTCTTTTTCCGACATTCCGGGTGGCGCCGGGAGCCCGATCCGGGGCGTCCGGAAATTCCCAGATCGCGCTATTCCCCACGTTCCCGGACCGTTTTTCCCGACGTTCCCGGGCCCGATCCCGGGCGCGCGTAATTCAGAGGCCTTTTTTCCCGACATTCCGGGTGGCGCCGGGGGGCGATCGGGGGCGCGCGGAACTCGGATGCGTTTTTTCCCGACGTTCCAGGGTCGGCGCCCGGGCCCCTGTCCCGGGGGCGCGCGGAACCCGGAGGTTTTTTTCCGACCTTCCCGGGTCGGCGCGTGGCCCTATCCGGGGATGCGCGGAATTCGGACGCGTTTTTTCCCGACATTCCCGGCTCGGCGCCGGGGCCCGATCCGGGGGCGCCCGCGGAATTCGGAGGCATTTTTCCCGACATTCCCGGGTGGCGCCGGGGCCCGATCCGGGGGCGCTGCTGGAAATTCGGAGGCGTTTTCCCCGGCGTTCCCAGGTGGCGCCGATCCGGGGCCCGATCCCAGGGTTTCTTCCCGACGTTCCAGAGGCCTTTTCCCCGGGGCGTTTTTCCCGACATTCCCGGTTCGGCGCTGGGGCCCGATCCGGGGGCGCCGCGGAACTCGGATGCGTTTTTCCCGACCTTCCCGGGTCGGTTCAGGGCCCCTATCCGGGGGCGTCGCGGAACTCCGGATCGTTTTTCCCGACCTTCCCGGGTGGCGCCGGGGCCCGATCCGGGGCGCTCTACCGGAAATTCGGGGCCGCGTTTTTCCAGCGTTCCCGGTGTCGTGCCGGGCCCGATCCCAGCAATGCCAGGAATTCTGGGCCGTTTTTCCCGACATTCCCGGTCGGCGCCAGGGCCCGATCCGTGGACACCACGGAATTCTGAGGCCTTTTATCCCGACCTTCCAGGGTCGGCGCCGGGCCCGATCCGGGGGCGCCGCGGAATTCCCGGAAGGCGTTTTCTCCCGACATTCCCAGGTCAGCGCTGGGGCCCGTTCTGGGGGCGCGCGGAATTCCCGGATGCGTTTTTCCCGAAATTCCTGGGTCAGCGCCCCGGGGGCGCGGGAATTCAGAAGCCTTTTATCCCGACATTCCCGGGTGGCGCCGGGCCCAATCCGGGGGCGTCGCGGAATTCCCAGATGTTTTTCCCGACATTCCGGGTCGGCGCCGGGGCCCGATCCGGGGGCGTCGCGGAATTCCCGGGCGCGTTTTTTCCCGACATTCGGGTCGCGGAGATTGGGGGCGCGGGAATTCGGAGGAGTTTTCCCGAATTCCCGGGGGGCGCCGGGGGACTTCGGGCGTTTTCTCCCGATATTCCCGGGTGGCGCCGGGCCCGATCCCGTGGCGCGCCGCGTAATTCCAGAAGCCTTTTTCCCGACATTCCGGGTCGGCGCCGGGGCCCGATCCCGGGGCGCGCGCGGAATTCGGAAGCGTTTTTCCCGACATTCCGGGTATTTCCCCCATCCGTTCCCGGATGCGTTTTCCCGACATTCCCGGGTCCCGATCCCGAATCCGGGGGCGCCCGACATTCCCAAGCAGATGCGTTTTCGGGCGTTTTACCGACCTTCCCGGGTCAGGCGCCGGGCCCGATCCGGGGCGCGCTTGAATTCTTTTATCCCGACATTCCCGGGTCGGCGCCGGGGCCCGATCCGGGGGCGCCCGCGGAAATCCCGATCGTTTTTTCCCGACCTTCGGGGTCGGCGCCGGGCCCGATCCGGGGCGCTTGCGGAACTTCGGACCGCGTTTTTCCCGAACTTCCAGGGTGGCGCCGTGGCCCGATCCGGGGGCGCGCTGAACTCGGACGCGTTTTTTCCCGACCTTCCCGGGTCGCGCCCCGATCCCGATCCGCGGAACTCCAGGGCGCCCCCGCGGAATTCCGGAGGAGTTTTTTTCCCGACCTTCCCGGGTTGGCACCGGTGCCCCTATCCCGGGATGCCGCGGAATTCGGAGGCGTTTTTTCCGACATTCCCGGGTTGGCGCCGGGGCCCGATCCCGGGATGCCACGAAATTCGGAGGCGTTTTCCCGACATTCCCGGGTCGGCGCCGGGGCCCCGATCCGGGGACGCCACGGAATTCCGGAGGCGTTTTTTCCCGACGTTCCCAGGTCGGCGCCGGGGCCCCGATCCAGGGACGCCGCGTAATTCCAGAGGCCTTTTCCCCCGACGTTACCGGGTCGGCGCTGGGGCCCCGATCCAGGGACGTCGCGGAATTCCAGAGGCCTTTTTCCCGAAATTCCCGGGTCGGCGCCGGGGCCCCGATCCGGGGACGCCGCGGAACTCCGGACCCGTATTTTCCCGACCTTCCAGGGTCGGGCGCCGATCCTGGGGCGCGTGAACTCCGGACCCGTATTTTCCCGACCCGGGTGGCGCCCGACCGGGAACTCCGGACGCGTTTTTTCCCGAAATTGCAGGGTCGGCGCCGTGGCCCCGATCCGGGGACGCCGCTGAACTCCGGACGCGTTTTTTTCCCGACCTTCCCGGGTCGCACTGGGGCCCCGATTCGGGGACGCCGCGGAATTCCGGAGGAGTTTTTTCCCGACATTCCCGGGTCAGCGCCGGGGCCCCGATCCGGGGACGCCGCGTAATTCCAGAGGCCTTTTATCCCGACATTCCCGGGTCGGCGCCGGGGCCCCGATCTGGGGACGCCGCGGAATTCCGGACACGTTTTTCCCGACATTCCCGGGTCGGCGCCGGGCCCCCGATCTGGGGACGCCGCGGAATTCGGACCCATTTTCCCGACATTCCCGGTCGGGCGCCGGGCCCGATCCGGGAAGGCTGCGGAAATTCCGACGTTTTTCCCGACATTCCCAGATCAGCGCTGGGGCCCGATCTGGGGGCGGCCAGCGAATTCGGACGCGTTTTTACCCGACATTCCCGGGTCAGCGCCGGGGATGCGGAATTCCAGAAGTCTTTTATACCGACATTCCCGGGTCGGCGCCGGGGCCCCGATCCGGGGACGTCACGGAATTCCGGATGCGTTTTTTCCCGACATTCCCGGGTCGGCGCCGGGGCCCCGATCCGGGAACGCTGCGGAATTCCGGACGCGTTTTTTCCCGACATTCCCGGGTCGGCGCCGGGGCCCCGATCCGGGAACGTCGCAGAATTCCGGACGCGTTTTTCCCGACATTCCTGTGTCAGCGCCGGGCCCCCGATCCGTGGACGCCGCGAAATTCCGGAGGCGTTTTATCCCAACATTCCCGGGTCGGTGCCAGGGCCCCTATCCGGGGACGCCGCGGAACTCCGGGCGCGTTTTTTCCCGACCTTCCGGGTCGGCGCCGGGAGCCCGATCCGGGGCGCCGCGAAATTCTGCATGAGTTTTTCCCCGACATTCCCGGGTCGGCGCCGGGGCCCCGATCCAGGGACGCCGTGGAATTCCAGAGGACTTTTATCCCGAACTTCCAGGGTCGGTGCCGGGGCCCCGATCCGGAGATGACGCGGAACTCCGGACGCGTTATTTCCCGACCTTCCATGGTCGGGCGCTGGGGCCCGATCCGGGGGCGTCGCGGAAATTCGGCTGTTTTCCCGCGTTCCCGTTTAAATGCGCTGCCCCAATCCGGGATCGCCCGGAATTCGGACGGGTTTTTCCTGACCTTCCCGGGTGGCGCCCGGGCCCCAATCGGGGACGCGTGGAACTCGGATACGTTTTTTCGACGTTCCCGTTTACGTCGCCAGGGCCCGATCCGGGACACCGCGAATTCTGGGCGCGTTTTTCCCGACCTTCCCGGGTCAGCGCCGGGCCCCGATCCGTGGATGCGCGGAACTCCTCATGAGTTTTTCCCGACATTCCGGGTCGGCGCGCAGGGCCCGATCCAGGGACGCCGTGGAATTCCAGAGGCCTTTTATCTCAACATTCCCGGGTCGGTGCCAGGGCCCCTATCCGGGGACGCCGCGGAATTCCGGGCGCGTTTTTTCCCAACCTTCCCGGGTCGGCGCCGGGGTCCCGATCAGGGAAGCCGCGGAATTCGGACGCGTTTTTCCCGTCGTTCCCGGATCAGCCCCGGGGCCCCGATCCGGGGACGCAGCGGAATTCCGGACACGTTTTTTCCCGACCTTCCCGGGTCAGCGCCGGGGCCCCGATCCGTTGACGCCGCGGAATTCTGCATGAGTTTTTCCCCGACATTCCCGGTTTGACGCCGGGGCCCCAATCCAGGGACGCCGTGGAATTCCAGAGGCCTTTTATCTCGACATTCCCAGGTCGGGCGCCGGGCCCCTCTCCGGGATGCCGCGGAATACCGGATGCTTTTTTCCCGCGTTCCCGGGTGGGCGCCCGGCCCCGATCCGGGGCGCTGCGGAACTCCTGACACGTTTTCCCGACATTCCCGGGTCGGCGCCGGGGCCCGATACAGGGATGCCGCCCGAAATTCAGAGGCCTTTTATCCCAACATTCCCGGGTCGGCGCCGGGGCCCCGATCCAGGGACGCCGTGGAATTCCAGAGGACTTTTATCCCGAACTTCCAGGGTCGGCGCCGGGGCCCCGATCCGGGGACGTCGCGGAATTCCGGACGCGTTTTTTCCCGACATTCCCGGGTCGGCGCCGGGGCCCCGATCCGGGGACGTCGCAGAATTCCGGACGCGTTTTTTCCCGACGTTCCCGGGTCGGCGCCCGGGCCCCGAACCGGGGACACCGCGGAATTCTGGACACGTTTTTTCCCGACCTTCCCGTGTCAGCGCCGGGGCCCCGATCCGTGGACACCGCGGAATTCCAGAGGCCTTTTATCCCGACCTTCCAGGGTCGGCGCCGGGGCCCCGATCCGGAGATGACGCGGAACTCCGGACGCGTTATTTCCCGACCTTCCATGGTCGGCGCTGGGGCCCCGATCCGGGGACGTCGCGGAATTCCGGACGCGTTTTTCCCGACGTTCCCGTTTCGTCGCCGCGGCCCCAATCCGGGATCGCCGCGGAATTCCGGACGGGTTTTTCCCTGACCTTCCCGGGTCGGCGCCCGGGCCCCAATCCGGGGACGCCGTGGAACTCCGGATACGTTTTTTCACGACGTTCCCGTTTCGTCGCCAGGGCCCCGATCCGGGGACACCGCGGAATTCTGGACGCGTTTTTTCCCGACCTTCCCGGGTCAGCGCCGGGGCCCCGATCCGTGGATGCCGCGGAACTCCTCATGAGTTTTTTCCCGACATTCCCGGGTCGGCGCCGGGGCCCCGATCCAGGGACGCCGTGGAATTCCAGAGGCCTTTTATCTCAACATTCCCGGGTCGGTGCCAGGGCCCCTATCCGGGGACGCCGCGGAATTCCGGGCGCGTTTTTTCCCAACCTTCCCGGGTCGGCGCCGGGGTCCCGATCAGGGGAAGCCGCGGAATTCCGGACGCGTTTTTTCCCGTCGTTCCCGGATCAGCCCCGGGGCCCCGATCCGGGGACGCAGCGGAATTCCGGACACGTTTTTTCCCGACCTTCCCGGGTCAGCGCCGGGGCCCCGATCCGTGGACGCCGCGGAATTCTGCATGAGTTTTTTCCCGACATTCCCGGTTTGACGCCGGGGCCCCAATCCAGGGACGCCGTGGAATTCCAGAGGCCTTTTATCTCGACATTCCCAGGTCGGCGCCCGGGCCGAGATCCGGGGACGCCGCGGAATACCGGATGCTTTTTTCCCGACGTTCCCGGGTCGGCGCCAGGGCCCCGATCCGGGAACGCTGCGGAACTCCTGACACGTTTTTTCCCGACATTCCCGGGTCGGCGCCGGGGCCCCGATACAGGGATGCCGCAGAATTCCAGAGGCCTTTTATCCCAACATTCCCGGGTCGGCGCCGGGGCCCCGATCCAGGGACGCCGTGGAATTCCAGAGGCCTTTTATCCCGACATTCCAGGGTCGGCGCCGGGGCCCCGATCCGGAGACGACGCGGAACTCCGGACGCGTTATTTCCCGACCTTCCATGGTTGGCGCTGGGGCCCCGATCCGGGGACGCCGCGGAACTCCGGACATGTTTTTCCCCGACCTTCCAGGGTCGGCGCCGGGGCCCCGATCCGGAGACGCCGCGGTACTCCGGACGCGTTTTTTCCCGACCTTCCATGGTCGGCACCGGGGCCCCGATCTGGGGACGCCGTGGAACTCCGGACGCGTTTTTCCCCGACCTTCCCGGGTCGGGGCCGGGGCCCCGATCCGGGGACGCTGCGGAATTCCGGATGAGTTTTTCCCTGAACTTCCCGGGTCGGGGCTGGGACCCCGAACCGGGGACACCGCGGAATTCTGGACGCGTTTTTTCCCGACCTTCCCGGGTCAGCGCCGGGGCCCCGATCCGTTGACGCCGCGGAATTCCGCATGAGTTTTTTCCCAACATTCCCGGGTCGGCGCCGGGGCCCCGATCCAGGGACGCCGCGAAATTCCGGAGGCGTTTTTTCCCGACCTTTCAGGGTCGGCGCCCGGGCCGAGATCCGGGGACGCCGCGGAACTCCGGATGCTTTTTTCCCGACGTTCCCGCGTCGGCGCCAGGGCCCCGATCCGGGAACGCTGCGGAACACCTGACACGTTTTTTTCCGACATTCCCGGGTCGGCGCCGGGGCCCCGATCCAGGGATGCCGCGGAATTCCAGAGGCCTTTTATCCCAACATTCCCGGGTCGGCGCCGGAGCCCCGATCCAGGGACGCCGTGGAATTCCAGAGGTTTTTTATCCCGACCTTCCAGGGTCGGCGCCGGGGCCCCGATCCGGAGACGACGCGGAACTCCGGACGCGTTATTTCCCGACCTTCCATGGTCGGCGCTGGGGCCCCGATCCGGGGACGCCGCGGAACTCCGGACACGTTTTTTCCAGACCTTTCAGGGTCAGCGCCGGGGCCCCGATCCAGGGACGCCGCGGAACTCTGGCCCCTTTTTTTCCTGACGTTCCCGGGTCGTCGCCGTGGCCCCGATCCGGGATCGCCGCGGAATTCCGGACGCGTTTTTTCTGACGTTCCCGGATCGTCGCCGGGGCGCCCATCCGGGGACGCCGCGGAACTCCGGACGCGTTTTTCCCCGACCTTCCAGGGTCGGCGACAGGGCCCCGATCCGGAGACGCCGCGGAACTCCGGACGCGTTTTTTCCCGACCTTCCAGGGTCGGCGCCGGGGCCCCGATCCGGGGACGCCACGGAATTCCAGACGAGTTTTTCCCAGATCTTCCCGGGTCGGAGCCGGGGCCCCGAACCGGGGACACCGCGGAATTCTGGATGCGTTTTTTCCCGACCTTCCCGGGTCAGCGCCGGGGCCCCGATCCGTGGATGCCGCGGAATTCCGGACGCGTTTTTTCCCGACGTTCCCGGGTCGGCGCCGGGGCCCCGATCCAGGGATGCCGTGGAATTCCAGAGGCCTTTTATCCCGACATTCCCGGGTCGGCGCCGGAGCACAGATCCGGGGACGCCGGGGAATTCCGGACGCTTTTTTTCCCGACGTTCCCGGGTCAGCGCCGGGGCCCCGTTCCGGGAAGGCTGCGGAACTCCGGACGCGTTTTTTCCCGTCGTTCCCGGGTCAGCCCCGGGGCCCCGATCCGGGGACGCAGCGGAATTCCGGACGCGTTTTTTCCCGACGTTCCCGGGTCAGCGCCGGGGCCCCGATCCGTGGACGCCGCGGAATTCTGCATGAGTTTTTTCCCGACATTCCCGGGTTGACGCCGGGGCCCCAATCCAGGGACGCCGTGGAATTCCAGAGGCCTTTTATCTCGACATTCCCGGGTCTGCGCCCGGGCCGAGATCCGGGGACGCCGCGGAATACCGGATGCTTTTTTCCCGACGTTCCCGGGTCGGCGCCAGGGCACCGATCCGGGAACGCTGCGGAACTCCTGACACATTTTTTCCCGACATTCCCGGGTCGGCGCCGGGGCCCCGATCCAGGGATGCCGCAGAATTCCAGAGGCCTTTTATCCCAACATTCCCGGGTCGGCGCCGGGGCCCAGATCCAGGGACGCCGTGGAATTCCAGAGGCCTTTTATCCCGACCTTCCAGGGTCGGCGCCGGGGCCCCGATCCGGAGATGACGCGGAACTCCGGACGCGTTATTTCCCGACCTTCCATGGTCGGCGCTGGGGCCCCGATCCGGGGACGCCGCGGAACTCCGGACACGTTTTTCCCCGACCTTCCAGGGTCGGCGCCGGGGCCCCGATCCGAGACGCCGCGTACTCCGGACGCGCGTTTTTTCCCGAACTTCCATGGTCGGCACCGGGACCCGATCCGGGGGCGCCGTGGAACTCCGGACGCGTTTTTCCCGACCTTCCCGGGTCGGGCCGACCCCGATCCGGGCGCTGCGGAATTCGGACGAAGTTTTTCCCTGACCTTCCCGGTCGGGGCTGGGGCCAGAACCGGGACACCGCGAATTCTGGACGCGTTTTTTCCCGACTTCCCGGTCAGCGCCGGGGCCCGATCCGTTGACGCGCGGGGAATTCCGCATGAGTTTTTTCCCGACATTCCCGGGTCGGCGCCGGGGCCCCGATCCAGGGACGCCGCGAAATTCCGGAGGCGTTTTTTCCCGACCTTCCAGGGTCGGCGCCCGGGCCGAGATCCGGGACGCCAAGGAACTCGGATGCTTTTTTCCCGACGTTCCCGGGTCGGCGCCAGGGCCCCGATCCGGGAACGCTGCGGAACTCCTGACACGTTTTTTTCCGACATTCCCGGGTCGGCGCTGGGGCCCCGATCCAGGGATGCCGCGGAATTCCAGAGGCCTTTTATCCCAACATTCCCGGGTCGGCGCCGGGGCCCCGATCCAGGGACGCCGTGGAATTCCAGAGGCCTTTTATCCCGAACTTCCAGGGTCGGCGCCGGGGCCCCGATCCGGAGACGACGCGGAACTCCGGACGCGTTATTTCCCGACCTTCCATGGTCGGCACCAGGGCCCCGATCCGGGGACGCCGCGGAACTCCGAACGCGTTTTTCCCCGACCTTCCAGGGTCGGCGCCGGGCCCCGATCCGGAGACGCCGCAGAACTCCGGATGCGTTTTTTCCCGACCTTCCATGGTCGGCACCAGGGCCCCGATCCGGGGACGCCGTGGAACTCCGGACGCGTTTTTCCCCGACCTTCACGGGTCGGGGCCGGGGCCCCGATCCAGGGACGCTGCGGAATTCTGGACGAGTTTTTCCCTGAATTTCCCGGGTCGGGGCTGGGCCCCCGAACCGGGGACACCGCGGAATTCTGGACACGTTTTTTCCCGACCTTCCCGGGTCAGCGCCGGGGCCCCGATCCGTGGACGCCGCGGAATTCTGCATGAGTTTTTCCACGACATTCCCGGGTCGGCGCCGGGGCCCCGATCCAGGGACGCCGTGGAATTCCAGAGGCCTTTAATCCCGACCTTCCAGGGTCAGCGCCGGGGCCCCGATCCGGAGATGACGCGGAACTCCGGACGCGTTATTTCCCGACCTTCCATGGTCGGCGCTGGGGCGCCCATCCGGGGACGCTGCGGAACTCCGGACGCGTTTTTCCCCGACCTTCCAGGGTCGGCGACAGGGCCCCGATCCGGAGACGCCGCGGAACTACGGACACGTTTTTTCCCGACCTTCCAGGGTCGGCGCCGGGGCCCCGATCCGGGGACGCCGCGGAATTCCGGACGAGTTTTTTCCCGACGTTCCCTGGTCGGCGCCGTGGCCCCGATCAGGGAACGCCACGGAATTCCGGACGCGTTTTTTCTGACGTTCCCGGGTCGGCGCCGCGGCCCCGATCAGGGAACGCCACGGAATTCCGGACGCGTTTTTTCTGAAGTTCCCGGGTCGGCGCCGCGGCCCCGATCAGGGAACGCAGCGGAATTCCGGACACGTTTTTTCCCGAACTTCCATGGTCGGCGCCGGGGCCCCGATCCGGGGACGCCGTGGAACTCCGGACGCGATTTTTCCCGACCTTCCAGGTCCGCGGAATTCCGGACGGGTTTTTCCCTGACCTTCCCGGGTCGGCGCCCGGGCCACAATCCGGGGACGCCGCGGAACTCCGGATACGTTTTTTCACGACGTTCCCGTTTCGTCGCCGGGGCCCCGATCCGGGGACACCGCGGAATTCCGGACGAGTTTTTCCCTGAACTTCCTGGGTCGGGGCTGGGGCCCCGAACCGGGGACACCGCGGAATTCTGGACGCGTTTTTTCCAGGCCTTCCCGGGTCAGCGCCGGGGCCCCGATCCGTTGACGCCGCGGAATTCCGCATGAGTTTTTTCCCGACATTCCCGGGTCGGCGCCGGGGCCCCAATCCAGGGACACCGTGGAATTCCAGAGGCCTTTTATCTCAACATTCCCGGGTCGGTGCCAGGGCCCCTATCCGGGGACGCCGCGGAATTCCAGGCGCGTTTTTTCCCAACCTTCCCGGGTCGGCGCCGGGGCCCCGATCTGGGGACGCCGCGGAATTCTGGACGCGTTTTGTCCCGACGTTCCCGGGTCGGCGCCGGGGCCACGATCCAGGGACGCCGTGGAATTCCAGAGGCCTTTTATCCCGATATTCCCGGGTCGGCGCCGGAGCACAGATCCGGGGACGCCGGGGAATTCCGGACGCTTTTTTTCCCGACGTTCCCGGGTCGGCGCCGGGGCCCCGTTCCGGGAAGGCTGTGGAACTCCGGACGCGTTTTTTCCCGTCGTTCCCGGGTCAGCCCCGGGGCCCCGATCCGGGGACGCAGCGGAATTCCGGACGCGTTTTTTCCCGACCTTCCCGGGTCAGCGCCGGGGCCCCGATCCATGGACGCCGCGGAATTCTGCATGAGTTTTTCCCCGACATTCCCGGGTCGGCGCCGGGGCCCCGATCCAGGGACGCCGTGGAATTCCAGAGGTCTTTTATCCCAACATTCCCGGGTCGGTGCCAGGGCCCCTATCCGGGGACGCCGCGGAATTCCGGGCGCGTTTTTTCCCAACCTTCCCGGGTCGGCGCCGGGGCCCCGATCTGGGGACGCCGCGGAATTCTGGACGCGTTTTTTCCCGACGTTCCCGGGTCGGCGCCGGGGCCACGATCCAGGGACGCCGTGGAATTCCAGAGGCCTTTTATCCCGATTTTCCCGGGTCGGCGCTGGAGCACAGATCCGGGGACGCCGGGGAATTCCGGACGCTTTTTTTCCCGACGTTCCCGGGTCGGCGCCGGGGCCCCGTTCCGGGAAGGCTGCGGAACTCCGGACGCATTTTTTCCCGTCGTTCCCGGGTCAGCCCCGGGGCCCCGATCCGGGGACGCAGCGAAATTCTGGATGCGTTTTTTCCCGACCTTCCCGGGTCAGCGCCGGGGCCCCGATCCGTGGACGCCGCGGAATTCTGCATGAGTTTTTTCCCGACATTCCCGGGTCGACGCCGGGGCCCCAATCCAGGGACGCCGTGGAATTCCAGAGGCCTTTTATCCCGACATTCCCGGGTCGGCGCCCGGGCCGAGATCCGGGGACGCCGCGTAATTCCGGATGCTTTTTTCCCGACATTCCCGGGTCAGCCCAGGGGCCCCGATTCGGGAACGCAGCGGAATTCCAGAGTCGTTTTTTCCCGACCTTCCCGGGTCGGTGCTTGGTTCCCATTCCGGGAACGCCGTGGACTTCCGGAGGCGTTTTTTCCCAATATTCCTGGTTCGGCACCGGGGCTCCGATCCGGGAACGGCGTGGAATTCGGAGGCATTTTTTCCGACATTCCCGGGTCGGCGCTTGGGCCCCGATCCGGGGAACGCCGCCAATTCCAGAGTCTTTTTCCCGACATCCCGGGTCGGCGCCAGGGCCCCATCCGGGACACCGTGGAATTCGGGGCGTTTTTTTCCGACATTCCCGGGTCAGCGCCGGGGCCCGATCTGGGAACGCCGCAGAATTCCGCACACGTTTTTTCCGACGTTCCGGGTCGGCGCCGGGGCCCGATCTGGGGACGCCGCGGAATTCCAGAGGCGTTTTTTCGACGTTCCCGGAGTCAGCGCCGGGGCCCGATCCGGGAACGCCGCCGAATTCCCGAGGTGTTTTTTCCCGACATTCCCGGGTGGGCGCCCAGGGGCCCTGATCCGGGAACGCCGCGAATTCGGGGCGTTTTTCCTCGACATTCCCGGGTCAGCCCAGGGCCCCGATCCGGGGGCGCCCGCGGAATTCCGGAGTCGTTTTTTCCCGACATTCCCGGGTCGGCGCCTGGGCCCGATCCGGGACGCCGCGAATTCCCGAGGCGTTTTTTCCCCGAAATTCCCGGGTCGGCGCCGGGGCCCGATCCGGGAACGCTGTGGAATTCGGAGGCGTTTTTCCCAACATTCCCGGTCAGCGCCTGGCCCTCGATCCGGGACGCGCCCCGAATTCGGGCGCCGCCCCGACGTTCCGGGCGGATTCCCAAAATTGTTCCTGGCGTTCCGGGTCGGCGCCAGGGCCCGATCCGGGAACGCCGCGGAATTCCAGAGGCGTTTTTCCCGACATTCCCGGGTCGGCGCGGGGCCTCGATCCGGGGACACCGCGGAATTCGGGAGCGTTTTTTTCCCAACATTCCCGGTCAGCCCTGGGCCCGATCCGGAACGCCGCAGAATTCCGAGGCGTTTTTCCGGCATTCCCGGGTCGGCGCTGGGGCCCCGATCCGGGGACGCGCGGAATTCCGGAGGCGTTTTTTCCCGACGTTCCCGGGTCGGCGCCAGGGCCCCGATCCGGGAACGCCGCGGAATTCCGGAGGCTTTTTTCCCGACATTCCGGGTCAGCGCCGGGGCCCGATCCGGGACGCCGCGGAATTCCGCTTTTGGCGTTTTTCCCGACGTTCCCGGGTCGGCCCGGGGCCCGATCCGGGATGCCGCGGAATTCCAGACGCGTTTTCCCAACGTTCCCAGGTCGGGCGCCGGGGCCCGATCCGGGGCGCCGCTGAATTCCGGAGGCGTTTTTCCCGACATTCCCGGGTCGGCGCTGGGGCCCGATCCGGGAACGCCGCGGAATTCGGAGGCGTTTTTCCCGACATTCCCTGGTCAGCCCAGGGCCCCGATCCGGGAAAGCCGCGGAATTCGGAGCGTTTTTCCCGACATTCCCGGGTCAGCCCAGGGGCCCCGATCCGGGAACGCCGCGGAATTCCGGAGTCTTTTTTTCCAGACATTCCCGGTCGGCGCCGGGGCCCGATCCGGGGGCGCCGCGGAGAATTCGGAGAGCGTTTTTTTCCCGACATTCCCGGGTCGGGCGCCGGGCCCGATCCGGGAACGCTGCGGAATTCGGAGGCGTTTTTCCCGACATTCCCGGGTCAGCGCCGGGGCCCCGATCCGGGAACGCCGCGGAATTCCGGAGGCGTTTTTTCCCGACATTCCCAGGTCGGCGCCGGGGCCCCGATCCGGGAACGCGCCCAATTCCAGAGGCATTTTTTTCCCGACATTCCCGGGTCGCGCCAGGCCCCGATCCGGGACACCGCGAAATTCGGAGTTTTTTTCCCGACATTCCCGGGTCAGCCCAGGGCCCCGATCCGGGAACGCCGCAGAATTCCGCACGCGTTTTTTCCCGACGTTCCCGGGTCGGCGCCGGGGCCCCGATCCGGGAACGCCGCGGAATTCCGGAGGCGTTTTTTCCTGACGTTCCCGGGTCGGCGCCGGGGCCCGATCCGGGAACGCCGCGTGGAATTCAGGACGCATTTTTCCCGACATTCCCGGGTCAGCGCCTGGGCCCCGATCCGGGAACGCCGCGGAATTCCTGGACACATTTTTCCCGGCGTTCCGGGTGGGCGCGCGGGGCTCCGATCCGGGAACGCCGGGAATTCGGGAGGCGTTTTCCCGACGTTCCCGGGTCAGCGCCGGGGCCCGATCCGGGAACGCCGCCAAATTCCCAGAGGCGTTTTTTCCCGACATTCCCGGTTCAGGCGCCACGGCCTCGATCCGGGGACACCGCGGAATTCCGGAGGCGTTTTTCCCGACATTCCCGGGTCAGCCCAGGGCCCCGATCCGGGGACGCCGCGGAATTCCGGAGGCGTTTTTTCCCGACATTCCCGGGTCGGCGCCGGGGCCCCGATCCGGGAACGCCGCGGAATTCCGGAGGCGTTTTTTCCTGACCTTCCCGGGTCGGCGCCGGGGCCCGATCCGGGAACGCCGCGGAATTCCGGAGGCGTTTTTTCCCGACATTCCCGGGTCGGCGCCGGGCCCCGATCCGGGAACGCCGCGAAATTCCAGAGGCGTTTTTTCCCGACATTCCCGGGTGGCGCCGGGGCCCGATCCGGGAACGCCGCGGAATTCCGGAGGCGTTTTTCCGACATTCCCGGGTCAGCGCCAGGGGCCCGATCCGGGAACGCCGCGGAATTCCGGAGGCGTTTTTTCCCACATTCCCGGGTCAGCCCAGGGGCCCGATCCGGGAACGCCGCGGAATTCCGGAGTCGTTTTCCCGACCTTCCCAGGTGGGCGCCAGGGCCCGATCCGGGTACGCCGCGGAATTCCAGAGGCGTTTTTTCCTCACATTCCCGGTCGGGTGCCAGGGCCCGATCCGGGACGCCGAATTCGAGGCGTTTTCCCGACATTCCCGGGTCGGCGCCGGGGCCCCGATCCGGGAACGCCGCCGAATTCCAGAGGTGTTTTTTTCCCGACATTCCCGGGTCGGCGCCGCGGCCCCGATCCGGGGACACCGCGGAATTCCGGAGGGAGGCGTTTTTTCCCGACATTCCCGGGTCAGCCCAGGGGCCCCGATCCGGGAACGCCGCAGAATTCCGCACGCGTTTTTTTCCGACGTTCCCGGGTCGGCGCCGGGGCCCAATCCGGGGACGCCGCGGAATTCCGGAGGCGTTTTTTCCTGACGTTCCCGGGTCGGCGCGGGGCCCGATCCGGGAACGCCGCTGGAATTCCTGAGGTGTTTTTTTCCAAAATTCCCGGGTGGGCGCGGGGCTCTGATCCGGGAACGCCGCGGAATTCCGGAGCGTTTTCCCGACATTCCCGGGTCAGCCCAGGGGCCCGATCCGGGAAAGCCGCAAAATTCGGAGGCGTTTCTTCCTCACATTCCCGAGTCAGCCCTGGGGCCCGATCCGGGAACGCAGCGGAATTCCGGAGTCTTTTTTCCCGACATTCCCGGGTGGGCGCCTGGGCCCGATCCGGGGGCGTGCGGAATTCCGGAGGCGTTTTTTCCCGAAATTCCCGGGTCGGTGCCGGGTTCTCGTTCCGGGAACGCTGTGGAATTCCGGACGCATTTTTTCCCGACATTCCCGGGTCGGCGCCTGGGCCCGATCCGGGGACGCCACGGAATTCCGGAGGCGTTTTTCCCGACGTTCCCGGGTCGGCGCCGGGGCCCCGACCCGGGAACGCCGCCAAATTCCAGAGGCGTTTTTTCCCGACATTCCCGGTTCGGCGCCGCGGCCTCGATCCGGGGACACCGCGGAATTCCGGAGGCGTTTTTTCCCGACATTCCCGGGTCAGCCCAGGGGCCCCGATTCGGGAACGCCGCAGAATTCCGCACGCGTTTTTTTCCGACGTTCCCGGGTCGGCGCCGGGGCCCCAATCCGGGGACGCTGCGGAATTCCGGAGGCGTTTTTTCCTGACGTTCCCGGGTCGGCGCCGGGGCCCCGATCCGGGAACGCCGCGGAACTCCAGAGGCTTTTTTCCCCGACATTCCCGGGTCGGCGCCGCGGCCCCGATCCGGGGACACAGCGGAATTCCGCTCGCGTATTTCCCGACGTTCCCGGGTCGGTGCCGGGGCCCCAATCCGGGGATGCCGCAGAATTCCGGACGCGTTTTTTCCTGACATTCCCAGGTCGGCGCCGGGGCCCAGATTCGGGAACGCTGCTGATTTCCGGAGGCGTATTTTCCCGACCTTCCCGGGTGGGCGCCGGGGCCCCGATCCGGGAACGCCGCGGAATTCCGGAGGCGTTTTTCCCGACATTCCCTGGTCAGCCCAGGGGCCCCGATCCGGGAAAGCCGCGAAATTCCGGAGGCGTTTCTTCCTCACATTCCCGAGTCAGCCCAGGGGCCACGATCCGGGAACGCAGCGGAATTCCGGAGTCTTTTTTTCCAGACCTTCCCGGGTTGGTGCCGGGGGCCCGATCCGGGGACGTCGCAGAATTCCGGAGGCGTTTTTTCCCGAATTTCCTGGGTCGGTGCCGGGTTCCCGTTCCGGGAACGCTGTGGAATTCTGGAGGCGTTTTTTCCCAAAATTCCTGGGTCGGCGCCGGGGCTCCGATCCGGGAACGCCGTGGAATTCCGGAGGCATTTTTTCCCGACATTCCCGGGTCGGCGCCGGGGCCCCGATCCAGGAACGTCGCCCAATTCCAGAGGAGTTTTTTCCCGACATTCCCGGGTCGGCGCCGCGGCCCCGATCCGGGGACACAGCGGAATTCCGCTCGCGTATTTCCCGACGTTCCCGGGTCGGTGCCGGGGCCCCAATCCGGGGATGCCGCAGAATTCCGGACGCGTTTTTTCCTGACATTCCCAGGTCGGCGCCGGGGCCCAGATTCGGGAACGCTGCTGATTTCCGGAGGCGTATTTTCCCGACCTTCCCGGGTGGGTGCCGGGGCCCCGATCCGGGAACGCCGCGGAATTCCGGAGGCATTTTTCCCGACATTCCCTGGTCAGCCCAGGGGCCCCGATCCGGGAAAGCCGCGAAATTCCGGAGGCGTTTCTTCCTCACATTCCCGAGTCAGCCCAGGGGCCACGATCCGGGAACGCAGCGGAATTCGAGTCTTTTTTTCGACATTCCCGGGGCCCGGGGCCCTGATCCGGGAACGCCCAGCGAAATTCGGGATTCCGGGTCAGCGCCTGGGCCCGTGGAATTCCGGGAACGCTGTGGAATTCCGGACGCATTTTTCCCGACATTCCCGGGTCGGCGCCTGGGCCCCGATCCGGGGACGTCGCGGAATTCCGGAGGCGTTTTTTCCCGAAATTCCCGGGTCGGTGCCGGGTTCTCGTTCCGGAAACGCTGTGGAATTCCCGTTCCCAGGTAATTTTTCCGACATTCCCGGGTCGGCGCCTGGGCCCGATCCGGGACGCCACGGGAATTCGGAGGCGTTTTCCCGACGCGTTCCGGGTCGGCGCCGCCTGGCCCGACCCGGGAACGCCGCCAAATTCCAGAGGCGTTTTTTCCCGACATTCCCGGTTCGGCGCCGCGGCCTCGATCCGGGGACACCGCGGAATTCCGGAGGCATTTTTCCCGACATTCCCGGGTCAGCCCAGGGGCCCTGATCCAGGAACGCCGCAGAATTCCGCACGCGTTTTTTCCCGACGTTCCTGGGTTGGCGCCGGGGCCCAGATCCGGGAACGCCGCGGAATTCCGGAGGCGTTTATTCCTGACCTTCCCGGGTGGGCGTCGGGGCCCAGATCCGAGAACACCGCGGAATTCTAGAGGGGTTTTTTCCCAAAATTCCCTGGTCAGCGGGGCGCCCGGGGCCCGATTCCGGGTTTTTTCGTAGTTCCGGGGTGGATGCGTTTTCCCGACCTTCCCGGGTGGGCGCCGGGCTCCGATCCCGGGAACGCCGCCTGGGCCCCGATCGGGAGGCGTTTTCCCGACATTTTTCCCGGGTCAGCCCAGGGCCCCGATCCGGGAACGCCGCGGAATTCGGAGGCGTTTTTTCCCGACATTCCCGGGTCAGCCCAGGGCCCCGATCCGGGGACGTCGCGGAATTCCAGAGAGCTTTTTTCCCGACATTCCCGGGTCGGCGCCGCGGCCCCGATCCGGGGACACAGCGGAATTCCGCTCGCGTATTTTCCGACGTTCCCGGGTCGGTGCCGGGGCCCAATCCGGGGACGCCGCGGAATTCCGGACGCGTTTTTTCCTGACGTTCCCAGGTCGGCGCCGGGGCCCCGATTCGGGAACGCCGCTGATTTCCGGAGGCGTATTTTCCCGACCTTCCCGGGTGGGCGCCGGGGCCCCGATCCGGGAACGCCGCGGAATTCCGGAGGCGTTTTCCCGACATTCCCTGGTCAGCCCAGGGGCCCCGATCCGGGAAAGCCGCGAAATTCGGGCGTTTCTTCCTCACATTCCCGAGTCAGCCCAGGGGCCACGATCCGGGAACGCTGGCGGAATTCGGAGTCTTTTTCCAGACCTTCCCGGGTTGGTGCCGGGGCCCCGATCCGGGGACGTCGCAGAATTCCGGAGGCGTTTTTTCCCGAATTTCCTGGGTCGGTGCCGGGTTCCCGTTCCGGGAACGCTGTGGAATTCCGGAGGCGTTTTTTCCCAAAATTCCTGGGTCGGCGCCGGGGCTCCGATCCGGGAACGCCGTGGAATTCCGGAGGCATTTTTTCCCGACATTCCCGGGTCAGCGCCGGGGCCCCGATCCAGGAACGTCGCCCAATTCCAGAGGAGTTTTTTCCCGACATTCCCGGGTCGGCGCCGCGTCCCCGATCCGGGGACACCGCGGAATTCCGGAGGCGTTTTTTCCCGACATTCCCGGGTCAGCCCAGGGGCCCCGATTCGGGAACGCCGCAGAATTCCGCACGCGTTTTTTTCCGACGTTCCCGGGTCGGCGCTGGGGCCGCAATCCGGGGATGCTGCGGAATTCCGGAGGCGTTTTTTCCTGACGTTCCCGGGTCGGCGCCGGGGCCCCGATCCGGGAACGCCGTGGAACTCCAGAAGCTTTTTTTCCCGACATTCCCGGGTCAGCCCAGGGGCCCCGATCTGGGAAAGCCGCAAAATTCCGGAGGCGTTTCTTCCTCACATTCCCGAGTCAGCCCAGGGGCCACGATCCGGGAACGCAGCGGAATTCCGGAGTCTTTTTTTCCAGACCTTCCCGGGTTGGTGCCGGGGGCCCGATCCGGGGATGTCGCAGAATTCCGGAGTCTTTTTTTCCCGAAATTCCCGGGTCGGTGCCGGGATCCCGTTCCGGGAACGCTGTGGAATTCCGGACGCATTTTTCCCGACATTCCCGGGTCGGCGCCTGGGCCCCGATCCGGCGACGTCGCGGAATTCCGGAGGCGTTTTTTCCCGAAATTCCCGGGTCGGTGCCGGGTTCTCGTTCCGGAAACGCTGTGGAATTCCGGACGCATTTTTTCCCGACATTCCCGGGTCGGCGCCTGGGCCCCGATCCGGGGACGCCACGGAATTCCTGACGTGTTTTTTCCCGAAATTCCCGGGTGGGCGCCGGGGCTCTTATCCGGGAACGCCGCGGAATTCCGGAGGCGTTTTTCCCGACATTCCCGGGTCAGCCCAGGGGCCCCGATCCGGGAAAGCCGCAAAATTCCGGAGGCGTTTCTTCCTCACATTCCCGAGTCAGCCCAGGGGCCACGATCCGGGAACGCAGCGGAATTCCAGAGGCTTTTTTCCCCGACATTCCCGGGTCGGCGCCGCGGCCCCGATCCGGGGACACAGCGGAATTCCGCTCGCGTATTTCCCGACGTTCCCGGGTCGGTGCCGGGGCCCCAATCCGGGGATGCCGCAGAATTCCGGACGCGTTTTTTCCCGACATTCCCGGGTGGGCGCCGGGGCCCCGATCCGGGAACGCCGCGGAATTCCTGAGGTGTTTTTTCCCGAAATTCCCGGGTGGGCGCCGGGGCTCTGATCCGGGAACGCCGCGGAATTCCGGAGGCGTTTTTCCCGACATTCCCGGGTCAGCCCAGGGGCCCCGATCCGGGAAAGCCGCAAAATTCCGGAGGCGTTTCTTCCTCACATTCCCGAGTCAGCCCAGGGGCCACGATCCGGGAACGCAGCGGAATTCCGGAGTCTTTTTTTCCCGAAATTCCCGGGTCGGTGCCGGGTTCCCGTTCCGGGAACGCTGTGGAATTTCGGACGCATTTTTTCCCGACATTCCCGGGTCGGCGCCGGGGCCCCGATCCAGGAACGTCGCCCAATTCCAGAGGAGTTTTTTCCCGACATTCCCGGGTCGGCGCCGCGGCCCCGATCCGGGACACACCGCGAATTCGGAGCGTTTTTCCCGACATTCCCGGGTCAGCCCAGGGGCCCCGATTCGGGAACGCCGCAGAATTCCGCACGCGTTTTTTTCCGACGTTCCCGGGTCGGCGCTGGGGCCCCAATCCGGGGACGCTGCGGAATTCCGGAGGCGTTTTTTCCTGACGTTCCCGGGTCGGCGCCGGGGCCCCGATCCGGGAACGCCGTGGAACTCCAGAAGCTTTTTTCCCGACATTCCCGGGTGGGCGCCGGGGCCCCGATCCGGGAACGCCGCGGAATTCCTGAGGTGTTTTTTCCCGAAATTCCCGGGTGGGCGCCGGGGCTCTGATCCGGGAACGCCGCGGAATTCTGGAGGCGTTTTTCCCGACATTCCCGGGTCAGCCCAGGGGCCCCGATCCGGGAAAGCCGCAAAATTCCGGAGGCGTTTCTTCCTCACATTCCCGAGTCAGCCCAGGGGCCACGATCCGGGAACGCAGCGGAATTCCGGAGTCTTTTTTTCCCGACATTCCCGGGTCGGCGCCTGGGCCCCGATCCGGGGACGTCGCGGAATTCCGGAGGCGTTTTTTCCCGAAATTCCCGGGTCGGTGCCGGGTTCTCGTTCCGGGAACGCTGTGGAATTCCGGACGCATTTTTTCCCGACATTCCCGGGTCGGCGCCTGGGCCCCGATCCGGGGACGCCACGGAATTCCGGAGGCGTTTTTTCCCGACGTTCCCGGGTCGGCGCCGGGGCCCCGACCCGGGAACGCCGCCAAATTCCAGAGGCGTTTTTTCCCGACATTCCCGGTTCGGCGCCGCGGCCTCGATCCGGGGACACCGCGGAATTCCGGAGGCGTTTTTTCCCAACATTCCCGGGTCAGCCCAGGGGCCCGATCGAACGCCGCGCAGAATTCCGCCGCGCGTTTTTTCCGGCGTTCCGGGTCGGCGCCGGGCCCCAATCCGGGGGCGCTGCGGAATTCGGAGGCGTTTTCCTGACGTTCGGGTCGGGCGCTGGGCCCGATCCGGGAACGCCGCGGAACTCCAGAGGCTTTTTTCCCCGACATTCCCGGGTCGGCGCCGCGGCCCCGATCCGGGGACACAGCGGAATTCCGCTCGCGTATTTCCCGACGTTCCCGGGTCGGTGCCGGGGCCCCAATCCGGGGATGCCGCAGAATTCCGGACGCGTTTTTTCCTGACGTTCCCAGGTCGGCGCCGGGGCCCAGATTCGGGAACGCCGCTGATTTCCGGAGGCGTATTTTCCCGACCTTCCCGGGTGGGCGCCGGGGCCCCGATCCGGGAACGCCGCGGAATTCCGGAGGCATTTTTCCCGACATTCCCTGGTCAGCCCAGGGGCCCCAATCCGGGGACGCTGCGGAATTCCGGAGGCGTTTTTTCCTGACGTTCCCGGGTCGGCGCCGGGGCCCCGATCCGGGAACGCCGTGGAACTCCAGAAGCTTTTTTCCCGACATTCCCGGGTGGGCGCCGGGGCCCCGATCCGGGGATGTCGCAGAATTCCGGAGGCGTTTTTTCCCGAATTTCCTGGGTCGGTGCCGGGTTCCCGTTCCGGGAACGCTGTGGAATTCTGGAGGCGTTTTTTCCCAAAATTCCTGGGTCGGCGCCGAGGCTCCGATCCGGGAACGCCGTGGAATTCCGGAGGCATTTTTTCCCGACATTCCCGGGTCGGCGCCGGGGCCCCGATCCAGGAACGTCGCCCAATTCCAGAGGAGTTTTTTCCCGACATTCCCGGGTCGGCGCCGGTTCCCGGTCCGGGGACACTGCGGAATTCCGGAGCGTTTTTCCCGACATTCCCGGGTCAGCCCAGGGGCCCGATTCGAGGAACGCCGCAGAATTCCGCGTTTTTCCCGCGTTCCCGGTCGGCGCCGCGGCCCGTCCGGGGACACCGCGGAATTCGGGAGCGTTTTTTCCCGACATTCCCGGGTCAGCCCAGGGGCCCGATTCGGGAACGCCGCAGAATTCCACGCTGCGTTTTTCCGACGTTCCCGGGTGGCGCTGGGGCCCCAATCCGGGGGCGCTGCGGAATTCGGAGGCGTTTTCCCTGACGTTCCCGGGTCGGCGCGCGGCCCGATCCGGGAACGCCGTGGAACTCCAGAAGCTTTTTTTCCCGACATTCCCGGGTGGGCGCCGGGGCCCCGATCCGGGAACGCCGCGGAATTCCTGAGGTGTTTTTTCCCGAAATTCCCGGGTGGGCGCCGGGGCTCTGATCCGGGAACGCCGCGGAATTCCGGAGGCGTTTTTCCCGACATTCCCGGGTCAGCCCAGGGCCCCGATCTGGGAAAGCCGCAAAAATCCGGGCGCGTTTCTTCCTCACATTCCCGAGTCAGCCCAGGGGCCACGTTCGGGAACGTGGCGGAATTCGGGTCTTTTTTCCCGAAATTCCGGGTCGGTGCGGGTTCGTTCGAAACGCTGTGGAATTCCCGACGCATTTTTCCGACATTCCCGGGTCGGCGCCTGGGCCCCGATCCGGGGACGCCACGGAATTCCGGAGGCGTTTTTTCCCGACGTTCCCGGGTCGGCGCCGGGGCCCCGACCGGGAACGCCGCCAAATTCCAGAGGCGTTTTTTCCCGACATTCCCGGTTCGGCGCCGCGGCCTCGATCCGGGGACACCGCGGAATTCCGGAGGCATTTTTCCCGACATTCCCGGGTCAGCCCAGGGGCCCTGATCCAGGAACGCCGCAGAATTCCGCACGCGTTTTTTCCCGACGTTCCTGGGTCGGCGCCGGGGCCCCGATCCGGGAACGCCGCGGAATTCCGGAGGCGTTTATTCCTGACCTTCCCGGGTGGGCGTCGGGGCCCCGATCCGAGAACACCGCGGAATTCTAGAGGGGTTTTTTCCCAAAATTCCCTGGTCGGCGCCGGGGCCCCGATTCGGGAACGCCGTAGAATTCTGGATGCGTTTTTCCCGACCTTCCCGGGTGGGCGCCGGGGCTCCGATCCGGGAACGCCGCGGAATTCGGGAGGCGTTTTTCCCGACATTCCCGGGTCAGCCCAGGGGCCCCGATCCGGGAAAGCCGCGGAATTCCGGAGGCGTTTCTTCCTCACATTCCCGAGTCAGCCCAGGGGCCACGATCCGGGAACGCAGCGGAATTCCAGAGGCTTTTTTCCCCGACATTCCCGGGTCGGCGCCGCGGCCCCGATCCGGGGACACGGCGGAATTCCGCTCGCGTATTTCCCGACGTTCCCGGGTCGGTGCCGGGGCCCCAATCCGGGGATGCCGCAGAATTCCGGACGCGTTTTTTCCTGACGTTCCCAGGTCGGCGCCGGGGCCCAGATTCGGGAACGCCGCTGATTTCCGGAGGCGTATTTTCCCGACCTTCCCGGGTGGGCGCCGGGGCCCCGATCCGGGAACGCCACGGAATTCCGGAGGCGTTTTTCCCGACATTCCCTGGTCAGCCCAGGGGCCCCGATCCGGGAAAGCCGCGAAATTCCGGAGGCGTTTCTTCCTCACATTCCCGAGTCAGCCCAGGGGCCACGATCCGGGAACGCAGCGGAATTCCGGAGTCTTTTTTTCCAGACCTTCCCGGGTTGGTGCCGGGGGCCCGATCCGGGGACGTCGCAGAATTCCGGAGGCGTTTTTTCCCGAATTTCCTGGGTCGGTGCCGGGTTCCCGTTCCGGGAACGCTGTGGAATTCCGGAGGCGTTTTTTCCCAAAATTCCTGGGTCGGCGCCGGGGCTCCGATCCGGGAACGCCGTGGAATTCGGAGGCATTTTTCCCGACATTCCCGGGTCAGCGCCGGGTCCCGATCCAGGAACGTCGCCCAATTCCAGAGGAGTTTTTTCCCGACATTCCCGGGTCGGCGCCGCGGCCCCGATCCGGGGACACCGCGGAATTCGGAGCGTTTTTCCCGACATTCCCGGGTCAGCCCAGGGCCCGATCGGGAACGCCGCAGAATTCCGCCGCCCAGCGTTTTTCCGACGTTCCCGGGTCGGCGCTGGGGCCCCAATCCGGGGACGCTGCGGAATTCCGGAGGCGTTTTTTCCTGACGTTCCCGGGTCGGCGCCGGGGCCCCGATCCGGGAACGCCGTGGAACTCCAGAAGCTTTTTTTCCCGACATTCCCGGGTGGGCGCCGGGGCCCCGATCCGGGAACGCCGCGGAATTCCTGAGGTGTTTTTTCCCGAAATTCCCGGGTGGGCGCCGGGGCTCCGATCCGGGAACGCCGTGGAACTCCAGAAGCTTTTTTTCCCGACATTCCCGGGTCAGCCCAGGGGCCCCGATCTGGGAAAGCCGCAAAATTCCGGAGGCGTTTCTTCCTCACATTCCCGAGTCAGCCCAGGGGCCACGATCCGGGAACGCAGCGGAATTCCGGAGTCTTTTTTTCCCGAAATTCCCGGGTCGGTGCCGGGATCCCGTTCCGGGAACGCTGTGGAATTCCGGACGCATTTTCCCGACATTCCCGGGTCGGCGCCTGGGCCCGATCCGGCGGCGCGCTGAATTCGGAGGCGTTTTCCCGAAATTCCCGGTCGGTGCGGGTTCTCGTTCGGAAACGCTGTGGAATTCCCGCGCATTTTCCGACATTCCGGGTGGCGCCTGGGCCCGACCGGGAACGCCGCCAAATTCAGAGGCGTTTTCCCGACATTCGGTTCGGCGCCCCGCGGCCTCGATCCGGGGACACCATGAATTCGGAGGCATTTTTCCCGACATTCCCGGGTCAGCCCAGGGGCCCTGATCCAGGAACGCCGCAGAATTCCGCACGCATTTATTCCCGACGTTCCTGGGTCGGCGCCGGGGCCCCGATCCGGGAACGCCGCGGAATTCCGGAGGCGTTTATTCCTGACCTTCCCGGGTGGGCGTCGGGGCCCAGATCCGAGAACACCGCGGAATTCTAGAGGGGTTTTTTCCCAAAATTCCCTGGTCGGCGCCGGGGCCCCGATTCGGGAACGCCGTAGAATTCTGGATGCCTTTTTGTTGGAGTATCAGATTTGGTGCTTACAGGGTTAAAGTCAAATCTGTTGCCATGCGCAGTGAAATGTTGGAGAGGAGATAAAAACTCCAGGTTCTTTCAGTTAGTTAGAGGGAGTTTCAAGGAGAGTGATAGTTAGTGATTTCAGCTGTGTTTTTCTTTGCTAGCGTGTGTGTTGCAAGACGCTGAAATGCCGGCTTGTAGTCCGGGTGTAAATATATGAGTTAAGTGTAAATAAACTAGGCAGTAACTTATCTCAGACTGTCAGACTGATTTATTCTTGTACACTGGCAGAAGACCGAAGTCCGCTGTGCTAAATCTCCAGAAGAGAGAGCTGCTCTGCTGACCCCTGTGTCTGAAGATTGTAAGATAAGCAGAGACACGCAAGGGAAGTGTGCTGGACCAGCTAAGATTCTCTCTCAGCTGTATGCTGGGGAGAATTTTTTTTTTCTCAACGGCCGCTCAAAGCTAACAAGGGTTATGGCCCAGAGATAAGGACAGTATTGATAATTTGCCAGTGTCAAGAAAGCAGTACAGGAGTTATATGTGCGTGGTGAGAAGAGGGCTAAGGCAGAGAATGGAAGCCTGGAAGCCAAGTAACGCAGAAAACCTGACTGCAAGCAGTTTTGCTGAGTTTGAGTCTTTGTCTGGAGACAGAGAAAAAGAGGTTGGGATCTCTTTGCTACGGGTACAGTCGGTACCAAGGCAAATAAGAGGTCGCCTCAACTGGAAGTCTACACTTGGAGCTTCGAGGCTGTCTTGCTAGAAGGAGACGTGAGTAGCAGTCCCAGAGAACCCATTGCTGTTGGTGAATAGCAGAAGGGGGATTGAAGCCCAAGATGGAGGCAAGACAGGAAAGTTTTACTGTGCCATTCCAACATCTCAATTCTGAGAACTATCTGGACTGGAGTGTTCGAATTCAGGCTTGGCTAGAAGCCAGGAATTTGCTGGACTGTTTAAGTAATTTACCTACCGATCCAGCTCAGCTGCCCCAATCAGCCACAGCTGCTCAAAGAGCTGAAGCACTAGCCTCAGTGCGAAGGAATGCAAAAGCTAGGGCTATGTTGATTATGAGTTTAGACTCTAATCAGTTAGTTTATGTACAAAGTCTGAGAAATGCTAAAGATATATGGGACAGTCTTGAGAGAGTACATCGCAGAACGACCCCAGGTGCAAAGGTCCATTTATACAGACAGCTATTTGGGATGAAACTAAAGCCCGGGGGAGATATCAGAGAACATATTGCTGCAATGGTGTCTATTTTCAACCAGTTACGTTCTCTGAATATGGCTTTTACAGAAGACCAACAAGTTTGTGTTCTTCTGAGCTCTTTAGACAAAAGTTATAACACACTGTGTTTAACTATGGAGGCTTTACCTCAGGACAATTTCAATATGTCCTATGTGTCGGGACGTCTTGTCCATGAACAGCAACTGAGAGCCAATGAAGGTGGGCAAAGCAAAGGGAATGCAGGCTGCTTATCCCCAAGAGAGGGGGAAATGAAAGTCTACGCAGCTGCAAGGAAATGTTTCAGGTGTCAATCACCAAGCCATGTTTTGAAAAATTGCCCACAGTCTCCAAACTCCAAGGTTAACTCCCATAGCAACCCGATAAGAGACAGTCCACAGCGTGGGATGCCGAGGCAAGCTGCAGCTGAGAGAGGCAAGCGTGGATATGGAAGAAGAAGAGAAAACAGCACACGTCACATGTCGGTGTCTATGGCAATGTTCAAGAAACAATCTTCAAGCAACTGTGTTTTCATTTTAGATAGTGGAGCCTCACATCATCTAGCGCCACCTGGTGTTCAGAATGAGAACTGCAGGAAACTTTCTCAACCAAAGAAAATTACAATGGCTAATGGGCAGAAAGAGTCTCTGAACACTGCTGCAACAGTGTATATTGAATGTTTGGATACTACTGTTGATGTTTTTGTTCTAAATGGCATGACACGTGGTATTTTGTCTATATCAGCTCTAGTTAGAGATGGTTTTTCTGTATTGTTTGAAAATAACATATGTTCTGTTTCTAGGAATGGGAAGCTGCTGATACAAGTGCACTGTAAGGATGGTTTGTATGCAGTGAATGCAAAAGCAGTTCCAGAGGGATACAGCAATGCAAATGCAGTGCAGGCGCAATGCGCTAACATTCCCAAACACAATAGCTGTGCCCATTTACTTCATCGTAGAATGTGTCATTTAAACTGGGGGTATTTAAAGAAAATGCCTGAATGTGTTGAAGGGTGCAATGTGAAACCATGTTTCCCGACATTCGGGAGGCGTTTTTCCCGACATTCCCGGGTGGGCGCCGGGGCTCCGATCCCGGGAACGCGCGCGGATTCGGGAGGCGTTTTCCCGACATTCCCGGATCAGCCCAGGGGCCCCGATCCGGGAAAGCCGCGGAATTCCGGAGGCGTTTCTTCCTCACATTCCCGAGTCAGCCCAGGGGCCACGATCCGGGAACGCAGCGGAATTCCAGAGGCTTTTTTCCCCGACATTCCCGGGTCGGCGCCGCGGCCCCGATCCGGGGGCGCTGCGGAATTCCCGGAGCGTTTTCCCTGGCGTTCCCGGGTCGGCGCCGGGCCCGATCCCGGGAACGCCGTGGAACTCCAGAAGCTTTTTCCCGACATTCCCGGGTGGGCGCGGGGGCCCGATCCGGGAAACGCCGCGGAATTCCTGAGGTGTTTTTCCCGAAATTCCGGGTGGGCGCCGGGGCTCTGATCCGGGAACGCCGCGGAATTCTGGAGCGTTTTCCCGACATTCCCGGGTCA
>JAPFRF010000610.1:0-66600 GCA_029282475.1 Phrynocephalus forsythii | reverse complement strand
TTTTCCCGACATTCCCGGTCGCCCAGGCCCATCCGGGACCCGAGAATTCGAGGCGTTTTTTCCCGAATTTCCTGGTCGGTGCCGGGGGCGCCATGCCTCGATCCGGGACACCGCGAAATTCCCGGGCGTTTTTCCACATTCCCGGTCAGCCCAGGGGGCCCGATTCCGGAACGCCGCAGAATTCCGACGCTGCTTTTTTCCGACGCTCCCGGTCGGGCGCTGGGGCCCTAACTGGGACGCTGCGAATTCGAGGCGTTTCCTGACGCTCCCGGTCGGGCGCCGGGCCCCGATCCGGGAACGCCATGGAACTCCAGAAGCTTTTTTCCCGACATTCCCGGTGGGCGCTGGCCCCGATCCGGGAACGCCATGAATTCCTGAGGTGTTTTTTCCCCGAAGTTCCCGGTGGGCGCCGGGGCTCTGATCCGGGAACGCCGCGAATTCTGAGGCGTTTTCCCGACATTCCCGGTCAGCCCAGGGGCCCCCGATCCGGGAAAGCCTCAAAATTCCGAGGCGCTTCTTCCTCACATTCCCGAAGCCAGCCTAGGCCACGATCCGGGAACACAGCGAATTCGAGTCTTTTTTCCGAAATTCCCGGTCGGGCCGGGTCCCCGCTCCGGGAACGCTGTGGAATTCGACGATTTTTTTCCCGACATTCCCGGTCGGGCGCCTGGGCCCCGATCCGCGACGCCGCTGAATTCGAGGCATTATTTCCCGAATTCCCGGTCGGTTCCGGTTCTCGCCCGGAAACGCTGTGGAATTCGACGATTTTTTCCCGACATTCCCGGTCGGGCGCCTGGGCCCCGATCCGGGACGCCACGGAATTCGAACGCCGCCAAACCCAGAGGCGTTTCCCGACATTCCTGGGTCGGGCGCCGCGGCCTCGATCAGGGACACCGCGAATTCCGAGGCATTTTTCCCGACATTCCCGGTCAGCCCAGGGGCCCTGATCCAGGAACGCCGCAGAATTCCGCACGCGTTTTTTCCCGACATTCCTGGGTCGGCGCTGGGCTCCCGATCCGGGAACGCCGCGGAATTCCGGAGGCGTTTATTCCTGACCTTCCCGGTGGGCGCTGGGGCCCCGATCCGAGAACACCGCGAATTCTAGAGGGTTTTTTCCCCGAAATTCCTGGTCGGCGCCGGGCCCGATTCGGGAACGCTGTAGAATTCTGATGCTCGACCTTTCCCGGTGGGCGCCGGGCCCGAATCGGGAACGCCGCGAATTCGGGAGGCGTTTTTCCCGACATTCCCGGGTCAGCCCAGGGGCCCCGATCTGGGAAAACCGCGGAATTCCAGAGGCGTTTCTTCCTCACATTCCCGAGTCAGCCCAGGGGCCACGATCCGGGAACGCAGCGGAATTCCAGAGTCGCTTCTTCCGACCTTCCCGGTCGGTGCCGGGCCACGATCCGGGACGCCACGAATTCCAGAGTCGCTTTTCCGACCTTCCCGGTCGGTGCCGGGCCACGATCCGGGACGCCGCGAATTCCAGAGGCGTTTTTCCCGCAATTCCTGGTCGGGTGCCGGGTTCGCCCGGGAACGCCGTGGAATTCCTGAGGCGTTTTTTCCCAAAATTCCTGGGTCGGGCGCTGCTCCGATCCGGGAACGCCGTGGAATTCGGAGGGCTTTTTTCCCGACATTCCCGGTCGGGCGCTGGGCCCCCGATCCGGGAACGCCGCCGACTTCAACAGTTTTTTTCCCGACATTCCCGGGTCGGCGCTGCCCCGATCCGGGACACCATGGAATTCCGGAGGCATTTTTTTCCGACATTCCGGGTGGGCGCGCCCCGATCCGGGAACGCTGCGAATTCTGAGGTGTTTTTCCCCGAAATTCCCGGGGGCGCTTGGGGCTCGATCCGGGAACGCCGCTGAATTCCGAGGCGTTTCCTGACATTCCCGGTCAGCCTAGGGGCCCCGATCCGGGAAAGCCGCAAAATTCGGAGGCGTTTTTCCTCATATTCCCGAGTCAGCCCAGGGGCCACGATCCGGGAACGCAGCGGAATTCCAGAGTCTTTTTTTCCCGAATTTCCCAGGTCGGTGCCGGGGCCCCGATCCGGGACGCCAAAATTCCGAGGCGGTGCTGGGTTCCCCCTGGGAACGCCTGGAATCGGCGCGCTGGGTCCGCCTGGCCCGATCCGGGAACGCCGTGGAATTCTGGAGGCGTTTCCCGACATTCCGGTCGGGCGCTGGGCCCCCGATCCGGGAACACCGCCGAATTCCAGAGGAGTTTTTTCCCGACATTCCCGGGTCGGCGCCGCGGCCCCGATCCGGGGACACCGTGGAATTCCGGAGGCGTTTTTTCCCGACATTCCCGGGTCAGCCCAGGGGCCCCGATTCGGGAACGCCGCAGAATTCCGCGACGCTGCTTTTTCCGACGCTCCCAGGTCGGGCGCCGGGCCCTAACTGGGACGCTATGGAATTCGGAGGCGCTTCCTGACGAGGCTTTCCGGTCGGGCGCCGGCCTCGATCCGCGAACGCCGCGGAATTCCAGAGGCTTTTTTCCCGACATTCCCGGTCGGGCCGCTGCCCCGATCCGGGGACACAGCGGAATTCCGACGTGTTTTTTTCCCCGAATTCCCGGTGGCCGCTGAGCTCCGATCCGGGAACGCCGCAGAATTCGGAGGCGTTTTTCCCGACATTCCCGGTCAGCCCAGGGCCCCGATCCGGGAAAGCCGCGAATTCCAGAGGCGCTTTTCCTCACATTCCCGAGTCAGCCCAGGGCCACGATCCGGGAACGCAGCGAATTCGAGTCTTTTTCCCGACCTTCCCGGTCGGGTGCCGGGCCCCGATCCGGGGACGTCGCAGAATTCCGGAGGCGTTTTTTCCCGAAATTTCCGGGTTGGTGCCGGGTTCCCGTTCCGGGAACGCTGTGGAATTCCGGAGGCGTTTATTTCCGACCTTCCCAGGACGGCGCCTGTGCCCTGATCCGGGAACGCCGCGGAATTCAGGACGCATTTTTCCCGACATTCCCGGGTCGGCGCCAGGGCCCTGATCCGGGAACGCCGGTGAATTCCGGAGGCATTTTTTCCTGAGATATCCAGGTTGGCGCTGGGGCCCCGATTCGGGAACGCCGCCGAATTCCAGAGGTGTTTTTTTCCGACATTCCCGGGTGGGCGCCGCGGCCCCGATCCGGGGACACCGCGCAATTCGAGGCGTTTCCCGACAATCCCGGTCGCCCCAGGGCCCCGATCCGGGAAAGCCGCGAATTCCGAGGCGCTTTTTCCTCACATTCCCGAAGTCAGCCCAGGGGCCCCGATCCGGGAACGCAGCGGAATTCCGGAGTCTTTTTTAACCGACCTTCCCGGTCGGGTGCCGGGCCCTGATCCGAGGACGCCGCGAAATTCGAGGCGCTTTTCCCAAATTCCTGGTCGGGCGCTGGTTCCCATTCCGGGAACGCTGTGGAATTCGGAGGCGTTTTTTCCCGACATTCCCGGTCGGGCGCTGGGCCCCCGATCCGGGAACGCAGTCAAATTCCAGAGGCGTTTTTTCCCGACATTCCCGGTCGGGCGCCGGGCCCCGATTCGGGAACGCTGCGGAATTCCGGAGGCGTTTTTTCCCGACATTCCTGGGTCGGCACCGGGGCCCCGATCCGTGTACGCCGCGGAATTCCGGACAAGTTTTTTCCCGACATTCCCGGGTCGGCGCCAGGGCCCTGATCCGGGAACGCCGGTGAATTCCGGAGGCGTTTTTTCCTGACATTCCCGGGTCGGCGCCGGGGCCCCGATTCGGGAATGCCGCCGAATTCCAGAGGCATTTTTTCCCGACATTCCCGGGTCGGCGCCGCGGCCCCGATCCGGGGACACGCGGAATTCCGGAGGCGTTTTTTTCCGACATTTCCGGGTCAGCCCAGGGGCCCCGATCCAGGAACGCTGCAGAATTCTGCACGCGTTTTTTCCCGACCTTCCCGGGTTGGCGCCGGGCCCCCGATCCGGGAACGCCACGGAATTCGACCCGCTTTTTCCTAACGCCCCCGGTTGGCGCTGGGAACCCGATCCGGGACGCCGCGAATTCGACCTGCTTTTCCCCGACATTCCCGGTCGGGCGCTGGCCTCCGATCTGGGAATGCCGCGAATTCCGCAGGCGTTTTTCCGACCTTCCCGGTCGGGCGCTGCCCCCGATCCGGGAACGCTGTGGAATTCGAGGCGCTTTTTTCCGGACGCTCCGGTTGGTGCCGGGCCCCGATCTGGGGATGCCGCGGGATTTCCGGACGCTGCTTTTTTCCCGACCTTTTCCCGAAGTCGGGCAAGGGCCTCGATCCGGGACGCCACGGAATTCGACGCTGCTTTTTTCCCGACGCCCCCGGTCGGGCGCTGACCCCGATCCGGGAACGCCGCGAATTCCGCACGCTGCTTTTTCCCGACCTTCCCGGTGGGCGCCGGCTCCGATCCAGGAACGCCGCGAATTCGAGACGCGCTTTTTCCCTGAACTTCCGGCCGGGCGCTGGCCCCGATCCGCAATGCCGCTGGAGTTCGACGATTTTTTCCCCGACATTCCCGGTCAGCGCCGGGCCTAGATCCGGGAGACGCCGCGGAATTCGGATGCGTTTTTCCCGACCTTCCCGGTCGGGCGCTGGGTCCCCAATCCAGCAATGCCACGGAGTTCCAGGTGAGTTTTTCCCGACATTCCTGGGTCAGCGCTGGGCCCAGATCCGGGATGCCGGGAATTCTGGACGAGTATTTTCCCGACATTCCCAGCTCGGCGCCGGCCCCGATCCAGGGACGCCGCGTAATGTCAGAGGCCTTTTTTTCCCGACATTCCCGGTCTACGCCAGGGCCCCGATCCGGGACGCTGTGGAATTCGACGCTGCTTTCCTGACATTCCCAGGTCGGTGCCGGGCCCCGATCCGTGACGCCGCAGAATTCCGAACGCTTTTTTTTCCCGACCTTCCCGGTCGGGCACCGGGCCCCGACGGGACGCCGCGAACTCCGGATGCTTTTTTCCCCGACCTTCCCGGTCGGGCGCCAGGGCCCCGATCCGGGACGCCCGAATTCCCGGCAGTTTTTCCGGCTTTCCTGAGTCGGGCGCCGGGCTCCGATCCGGGACGCCGCGAATTCCAGACGCTGCTTCCCGAACTTCCCGGCCGGCGCTGGGCCCCGATCCGCAATGCCGCTGAGTTCGACGATTTTTTCCCGACATTCCCGGTCGACGCCATGGCCCCGATCCGGGACGCTGCGGAATTCGACGATTTTCTCCTGACATTCCCAGGTCGGGCGCCGCCCCGATCCGTGGACGCCGCAGAATTCCGACGCTGCTTTTTTCCTAAAATTCCCGGTCGGGCGCCGCCCCGATCCGGGACGCCGGGAACTCGACGCGTTTTTCGACCTTCCCGGTCGGGCGCTGGGACCCGATCCGGGACGCCGCGAACTCCGATGCGCTTTTTTCCGACCTTCCCGGTCGGGCGCTGGGCCCCGATCCGGGACGCCGCGAATTCGGACGATTTTTCCTCGACGCCTCGGGTCGGGCACCGGCCCCCGATCCGGGACGCCCGAATTCCGACGAGCTTTTTCTTGGCGCTTCCGCCACGGGTCGGGCGCTGGGCCCGATCCGGGACGCCGCGAACTCCGGATGCGTTTTTTCCCGACATTCGCGGTCGACGCCAGGGCCCCGATCCGGGACGCCGCGAATTCGGACGCTGCTTTCCTGACATTCCCAGGTCGGGCGCCGGCCCCGATCCGGGATGCCGCGAATTCCAGACGCTTTTTTCCCGACCTTCCGGTCGGGCGCTGGGGCCACGATCCATGAACGCCGCGAACTCCGGACGCTGCTTTTTTCCCGACATTTCCAAGTCGGGCGCTGGGACCCGATCCGGGACGCCGCGAACTCCGATGATGCTTTTTCCCGACCTTCCCGGTCGGGCGCCGGGCCAATCCGGGACGCCGCTGAATTCGACGCTGTTTTTTTCCCGACGCTCCCGGTCGGGCACTGCCCCCGATCCGGGACGCCCGAAATCCAGACAGAGGCGTTTTTCCGGGCGTTTCGGCCGGGCGCTGGGCTCCGATCCGGGACGCCATGAACTCCGGATGCGTTTTCCCCGACATAAGCGGTCGACGCCAGGGCCCCGATCCGGGACGCCGCGAATTCGGATGCGCTTTCCCTGACATTCCCAGGTCGGGCGCTGGCCCCGATCCGGGATGCCGAGAATTCCAGACGACGCTTTTTCCCCGACCTTCCCGGTCGGGCGCTGGCCCCGATCCATGAACGCCGCGAACTCCGACGACGCTTTTTTTTCCCGACATTCCCGGTCGGGCGCCGGCCCCGATCCGGGACGCCCGAATTCCGACAGAAAGTTTTTTCCCGGACGTTCCCGGTCGGGTGCCGGGCCCAACCGGGGACGCCACGAATTCGACACGCTTTTTCCCGACCTTCCCGGTCGGGCGCTGGTCCACAATCCAGCAATGCCACGGAGTTCCAGAGAAGCCTTTTTTCAATATTCCCGGGTCGGCGCCGCCAGATCCGGGACGCCGGGAATTCTGGACGAGTATTTTTCTCGACATTCCCGGGCTCGGCGCCTGGCCCCGATCCGGGAACGCCGCGAATTCCAGAGGCCTTTTTCCCCGACATTCCCGGGTCGACGCCACGGCCCCGATCCGGGACGCCGCGAATTCGACGCTGCTTTCCTGACATTCCCAGGTCGGGCGCTGGGGCCCCGATCCATGAACGCCGCGAACTCGGACGCTGCTTTTTCGACGACGCCTCCGGTCGGGCGCTGGGCCCCGATCCAGGGACGCCCGGAATTCCGGACGGCTTTTTCCCGGGCGTTCCCGGTCGGGCGCTGGGCCCCGATCCGGGACACCGCGAATTCCGACGCGCTTTTTCCCGCTTCCCTGTCGGGCGCCGGGTCCACAATCCAGCAATGCCACGGAGTTCGATGAGTTTTTCCCGATATTCCCGGGTCGGGCGCCGAGGCCCAGATCCGGGAACGCCGGGAATTCTGGACGAGTATTTTCCCGACATTCCTGGTCGGCGCCGGGCCTCATCCGGGACGCCACGGAATTCCAGAGGCCTTTTTCCCCGACATTCCCGGTCGACGCCATGGCCCCGATCCGGGACGCTGAGGAATTCCGACGATTTTCCCTGACATTCCCAGGTCGGCGCCGCCCCGATCCGGGACGCCGCGGAATTCCGGACGCTGCTTTCCTCGACCTTCCCGGTCGGGCGCCGGGGCCCCGATCCGGGACGCCGCGAACTCCGATGCTTTTTTTTCCCAACGCTTCCCGGTCGGCACCGGGCCCCGATCCGGGACGCCCGAATTCGGACGCTTTTTCCCGGCGCTCGGGTCGGGCGCTTGGGCTCCATCCGGGACGCCGCGAACTCCGGATGCGCTTCCCGACGCATTCCGGGTCGACGCCAGGGCCCCGATCCGGGACGCTGGCGGAATTCCAGACGCTGCTTTTTCTGACATTCCCAGGTCGGGCGCTGGGCCCCGATCCGGGATGCCGCTGAATTCCAGACGGCTTTTTTCCCGACCTTCCCGGTCGGGCGCTGGGGCCACGATCCATGAACGCCGCGAACTCCGACGCTGCTTCCCGACGCTCCCGGTCGGGCGCCGGGCCCCGATCCGGGACGCCGCTGAATTCGACGCCGCTTTTCCCGGGCGTCCCGGTCGGGCGCCGGGCCCCATCCGGGACGCCGCGAATTCGACGCTGTTTTTTCCGACCTTCCCGGTCGGGCGCTGGTCCACAATCCAGCAATGCCACGGAGTTCGACGAAGCTTTTTCCCCGATATTCCCGGGTCGGCGCTGCCCCAGATCCGGGACGCCGGGAATTCTGGACGAGTTTTTTCTGACATTCCTGGTCGGCGCCTGGCCCCGATCCGGGACGCCGCGGAATTCCAGAGGCCTTTTTCCCGACATTCCCGGTCGACGCCAGGGCCCCGATCCGGGACGCCGCGGAATTCCAGACGCCTATTTTCCCGACATTCCTAGGTCGGCGCCAGGGCCCCGATCCGAGACGCCGGTCAGCATTCCGACGACGCGAACTTTCCTGAAATTCCAGGGTCGGGCGCTGGGCCCCGATCCGGGACGCCGCGAACTTCGGACGCGTTTTTTCCCCGACCTTTCCCGGGTCGGGCGCTGGGCCCCGATCCGGGACGCCGCGGAATTCCAGACGCCTATTTTCCCGACATTCCGGGTCGGGCGCTGCCCCGATCCGACGCCGCGCTGAATTCCGACGCGTTTTTTTCCCGACGCCCAGGTCGGGCGCTGCCCCCCAATCCGGGACGCCACGGAATTCCGACGCTGCTTTTCCCCGACTTCCAGGGTCGGGCGCTGGGCCCCGATCCGGGACGCCACGGAACTCCGACGCGTTTTTCCCGACCTTCCCGGTCGGGCGCTGGGCCCTAATCCGGGACGCCACGGAATTCCGACGCAATTCCCGGTCGGGCGCCGGGCCCCGATCCGGGAACGCCGCGGAATTCGACGCGTTTTTCCCGAACCTTCCCGGTCGGGCGCGGGGCCCCGATCCGGGACGCCACGGAATTCCAGACGCTTTTTTCCCAACCTTCCCGGTCGGGCGCTGGCCCCAATCCGGGACGCCACGGAATTCCGGACGAGTTTTTTTCCTGACATTCCCAGGTCGGCGCCGGGCCCCATCCGGGACGCCACGGAATTCCAGACGCCTTTTTCCTGACATTCCCGGTCGGGCGCCGGGCCCCATCCGGGACGCCACGGAATTCCAGACGCCTTTTTCCCGACATTCCCGGTCGGGCGCCGGGCCCCGATCCGGGACGCCGCGAATTCCGACGCGCTTTTTTCCTGACATTCCCAGGTCGGGCGCCGCCCCCGATCCGGGACGCCGCGAATTCGACGCGCTTTTCCCGACCTTCCCGGTCGGGCGCCAGGGCCCCGATCCGGGACGCCGCGAACTCCGACGCTTTTTTCCCGACGCTCCCGGTCGGCGCCAGGGCCCCGATCCGGGACGCCGCGAATTCCGACGCGCATTTTCCCGACGCTGCCCCATCCCGGTCGGGCGCTGAATTCCGGCCCCGATCCGGGACGCCGCGGAATTCCAGACGCGTTTTTTCCCGACGGGCTTCCCGGTCGGGCGCTGGGCCCGATCCGGGACGCCGCGGGAATTCCAGAGGCCTTTTTCCCCGACATTCCCGGTCGGGCGCCAGGGCCCCGATCCGGGACGCCGCCGGAATTCCGGACGAGTTTTTTCGACATTCCAGGTCGGGCGCTGGGGCCCCGATCCGGGACGCCGCGGAACTCCGACGACGCTGCTTTCCCGGGCCGCCCTTCCCGGTCGGGCGCTGGGCCCCGATCCGGGACGCCGCGGAACTCCGACCAGACGCTTTTTTCCCGACCTTCCCGGTCGGGCGCTGGGCCCCGATCCGGGACGCCGCGAACTCCGACGGTTTCCCGACGCTCAAGTCGGGCGCTAACCCGATCCGGGACGCCACGGAATTCCGATGCTTTTTCCCCGACATTCCCGGTCGGGCGCCGGCCCCGATCCGGGACGCCGCGAATTCCCAAAGGCCTTTTTTCCTGACATTCCCGGGTCGGGCGCTGGGCCCCGATCCGGGACGCCACGAATTCCAGAGGCGTTTTTCCCGACGCCCGGGTCGACGCCGGGGCCCCGATCCGGGACGCCGCGGAATTCCGACGCCTTTTTCCCCGACATTCCCAGGTCGGGCGCCGCCCCCGATCCGGGACGCCGCGAATTCGGACGCTGCTTTTTTCCCGACCTTCCACGGTCGGGCGCTGGCCCCCGATCCGGGACGCCGGAACTCGACGCTTTTTTCCCGACCTTCCCGGTCGGGCGCTTGGGCCCCGATCCGGGGACGCCGCGAACTCGAGGGCGCTTTTTTCCCTAACGCTCCCGGTCGGTTCGGGCGGAATTCTGGACGGCCCCGATCCGGGACGCCACGGAATTCGATGCTTTTTTTCCCGACGCTCCCGGTCGCGCCGCCCCCCCGATCCGGGACGCCGAAATTCCAGAGGCCGTTTTTCCCGACATTCCCGGTCGGGCGCTGGGGCCCCGATCCGGGACGCCGCGAACTCCGACGCGCTTTTTTCCCGACATTCCTAGGGTCGGGCGCTGGGGCCCCGATCCGGGACGCCGCGAATTCCAGAGGCCTTTTTTCCCGACATTCCCGGGTCGGCGCCGCCCCGATCCGGGACGCCGCGAATTCCAGACGCTGCGCTTTTTCCCGGTCTTCCCGGGTCGGGCGCTGGGACGCCCCGATCCGGGACGCCGCGAACTCCGGACGCTTTTTTCCCGATATTCCCGGTCGGGCGCTGGGCCCCGATCCGGGACGCCACGGAATACCGGAGGCGTTTTTCCCGACGCGCTCGGGTCGGGACGCCGGGCCAGAGGCCGATCCGGGACGGTCGGCGCGAATTCGGACGCTGCTTTTTCCCGACCTTCCCGGGGTCGGGCGCTGGGCCCCACATCCGGGACGCCACGGAATTCGACGACGCTTTTTCCCGACGCTCCCGGGTCGGGCGCTGGGGCCCCGATCCGGGACGCCGCGGAATTCGACGCGCTTTTCCCCGACTTTCCCGGTCGGGCGCCGGGCCCCGATCCGGGACGCCGCGGAATTCCAGAGGCCTTTTTCCCCGACATTCCCGGTCGGGCGCTGGGGCCCCGATCCGGGACGCCGCGGAATTCGGACGCTGCTTTTCCCGACCTTCCTTGTCGGGCGCCGGGCCCACGATCCAGGACGCCGCAATTCCGGACGCCTTTTTTTCCATCCTTCCCGGTCGGGCGCCGCCCCGATCCGGGACGCCACAGAATTCCAGACGCGCTTTTTCCCGCCACAATTCTCGGGTCGGGCGCCGGGCCCCCGATCCGGGACGCCGCAGAATTCCGACGCGTTTTTTCCCGACATTCCCGGGTCGGGCGCTGCGCCCCGATCCGGGACGCCACGAATTCCGGATGCGTTTTTTCCCGACCTTCCCGGTCGGGCGCTGGGCCCCGATCCAGGGACGCCACGGAATTCCAGAAGCCGTTTTTTCCGCTTTCCCGACGCTCCCGGTCGGCGCCTGGCCCCGATCCGGGACGCCGCGAATTCCAGACGGCCTTTTTTCCCGACATTCCGGGTCGGGCGCTGGGCCCCGATCCGGGGACGCCGCGAATTCCAGAGGCCTTTTTTCCCGACATTCCCGGGTCGGGCGCCAGGGCCCCGATCCGGGACGCCGCGAATTCGGACGCGCTTCCCGACCTTCCCGGTCGGGCGCTGGGGCTCCCCGATCCGGGACGCCACGAACTCCAGACAGTTTTTCCCGACGCTTCCTGGTCGGGCGCTGGGCCCCGATCCGGGACGCCACGGAAACTGATGCGTTTTTCCCCGTGGGTCGGGCGCAGGGGCCCCGATCCAGGAACGCCGCGATAATTCCAGAGGCCTTTTTTCCTGATATTCCCGGTCGGCGCCGGGGCCCCGATCCGGGACGCCACGGAATTCGGACGCGTTTTCCCCACGCCGCCCGGTCGGGCGCGCTGCCCCATCCAGGGACGCCGCGAATTTCCAGAGGCCTTTTTTTCCCGAGATCCGGGACGCCGCGAACTCGGAGGCGCTTTTCCGATCCGGGACGCCGCGGCCCCTATCCGGGACGCCCGAATTCCAGACGCTGCTTTTTCCCGACCTTCCAGGGTCGGGCGCCAGGGCCCCGATCCGGGACGCCGCGAATTCCCAGACGCTTTTTTCCCCGACGCCCCGGTCGGGCGCTGGGCCCCGATCCGGGACGCCACGGAATTCCAGAGGCGTTTTTCCCGACTTCCCGGTCGGGCGCCGGGCCCCGATCCGGGACGCCACGGAATTCCAGAGGCCTTTTTTCCCGAACATTCCCGGTCGGGCGCTGGGCCCCCGATCCGGGACGCCGCGAATTCCGGAGGCGTCCCGACCTTCCACGGTCGGCGCCCGCCCCTGATCCGGGACGCCCGGAATTCCGATGCTTTTTTCCCGACCTTCCTGGGGTCTCCTCGATCCGCGCCAGGGCCCGGCTTTTTCGATCCAGGGACGCCATGGGAACTCCGGAGACGCCGCGAATTTTCCTAACGTTTCCGGTCGGGCGCCGGCCCCAATCCGGGACGCCACGGAATTCGGATGCTTTTTCCCCACGCTCCCCGGGCGCGGCCTGATCCGGGGACGGAATTCTGCGCGCCGCCCCCGATCCAGGGACGCCGGGGCCCCGATCCGGGACGCCAGAGAGGCCTTTTTCCCGACGCTCCCGGTCGGGCGCCGTCCCCGATCCGGGACACCGCGAATTCGGACGCGATTTTTCCCGACATTCCTGGTCGGGCGCTGCCCCGATCCAGGGACGCCGCGAATTCCAGAGGCCTTTTTCCCGATATTCCGGGTCGGGCGCCGGGCCCCGATCCGGGACGCCACGAACTCCAGACGCTGTTTTTTCCCGACCTTGCAGGGTCGGGCACCGACCCCCCGATCCGGGACGCCGCGGAACTCCGACGCTGCTTTTTTCCCGACCTTCCCGGTCGGGCGCCGGGCTTTATCCGGGACGCCGCGAATACCGACGCATGTTTTTCCCGACGCCCCGGTCGACGCTGGGGCTCCCGATCCGGGACGCCGCGAATTCGACACGCTTTTTCTTCCTGGGTCGGGCGCTGCCCTGATCCGGGACGCCGCGAACTCCTGACGCGTTTTTTTCCCGACGCCTCCCGGTCGGGCGCCAGGGCCCCGATCCGGGATGCCGCGAATTCGACGCTGCTTTTCCCCCGTTTTTCCCGGTCGGGGGCGGGCCCCGATCCGGGACGCCGCGGAATTCCCGACGAAGTTTTTTTCCCCGACATTCCCGGTCGGGCGCTGACCACGATCCGGAACGCCGCGAATTCGGACGCGCTTTTTTCCCGACCTTCCCTTGTCGGCGCCGGGCCCCGATCCAAGGACGCCGTAATTCCGGACGTGTTTTTTCCATCCTTCCCGGTCGGGCGCTGCCCCGATCCATGGACGCCACAGAATTCCAGAGGCGTTTTCCCCGACAATTCCAGGTCGGGCGCGGGCTCCCGATCCGGGGACGCCGCGAGAATTCCGACACGCTTTTTTCCGACATTCCCGGTCAGCGCCGGGCCACGATCCGGAATTCCAGAAGCCTTTATCCCGACATTCCCGGTCGGCGCTGGGGCCCCAATCCAGGTACGCCACGAATTCCAGAAGCTGCTTTTTCCCGACATTCCCGGTCGGGCGCTGGGCCCTGATCCGGGACGCCGCGAAATTCCAGAGGCCTTTTTTTCCGACATTCCCGGTCGGGCGCTGGGCCCCGATTCTGGGACGCCGCGTACTTCCAGAGGCCTTTTTCCCGACATTCCCGGTCGGGCGCCAGGGCCCCGATCCGGGACGCCGCGAATTCGGGACGCTGCTTTCCTAACCTTCCCGGTCGGCGCTGGGGCCCCGATCCGGGACGCCGCGAAGTCGAGACGCGATTTTTCCTAACGCTCCCGGTCGGGCGCCGCCCCGATCCGGGGACGCCACGGAAACTGATGCTTTTCTTCCCCAAGTTCCCGTGGTTCGCGCAGGGGCCCCGATCCAGGAACTCCGAAATTCCAGAGGCCTTTTTTTCCTGATATTCCCGGTCGGGCCTGGGCCCCGATCCGGGACGCCACGGAATTCGGAGGCGTTTCCCACGCCCCGGTCTCGCGCCGGGCCCCGAACCAGGGACGCCGCGATTTCCAGAGGCCTTTTTCCCGATATTCGCGGGTCGGGCGCTGGGCCCCGATCCGGGACGCCGCGAACTCCAGACGCGTATTTTCCCGACCTTCCAGGGTCGGGCGCTGACCCCGATCCGGGACGCCGCGAATTCCAGACGTGTTTTTTCCCGACGCTTCCCGGTCGGGCGCTGCCCCGATCCGGGACGCCACGGAATTCCAGAGGCGCTTTTTCCCGACGCTTCCGGTCGGGCGCTGGGCCCCGATCCGGGACGCCGCGAAATTCCAGAGGCCTTTTTCCCAACATTCCCGGTCGGCGCTGCCCCGATCCGGGACGCCGCGAACTCCAGACGCGCTTTTTCCCGACCTTCCAGGGTCGGGCGCTGGGGCCCCGATCCGGGACGCCGCGAATTCCAGACGCGTTTTTTCCCGACGCTTCCGGTCGGGCGCTGGGCCCCGATCCGGGACGCCACGGAATTCCAGAGGCGTTTTTTTCCCGACGCCTCCCGGTCGACGCTGGGCCCCGATCCGGGACGCCGCGAATTTCCAGAGGCCTTTTTCCCCGACATTCCCGGGTCGGGCGCTGGGCCTAGATCCGGGACGCCGCGAGTACCGGACGAAGCTTTTTCCACGACCTTCCAGGGTCGGGCGCCTGCCCCGATCCGGGACACAACGGAACTCCGACGCTGTTTTTCCCGACCTTCCCGGTCGGGCGCCGGGCCCCGATCCAGGGACGCCGCGGAATTCCAGAGGCCTTTTTTTTCCCGACATTCCCGGTCGGGCGCCGCCCCGATCCGGGACGCCATGAATTCCAGACGCCTTTTTCCCGACCTTGCAGGGTCGGGCACCGACCCCGATCCGGGACGCCGCTGAACTCCGGACGCGCTTTTTCCTGACCTTCCCGGTCGCGCTGGGTTTTTTATCCGTGGACGCCATGGGAATACCGACGCGTTTTTTTTTCCCGACGCGCCCGGTCGGGCGCTGGGGCCCCCGATCCGGGTCGGGGACGCCGAAATTCCGACACGTTTTTTCCCCGACATTCCGGTCAGCGCTGGGCCGCGAATTCCAGAAGCCTTTATCCCGACGCTTTTTCCCGGGGTCGGGCGCCGGGGCCCCAATCCAGGTACGCCACGGAATTCCAGAAGCCTTTTTCCCCGACATTCCCGGTCGGCGCTGGGCCCTGATCCGGGACGCCGCGGAATTCCAGAGGCCTTTTTTTCCCGACATTCCTGGTCGGCGCCGGGCCCCGATTCTGGGACGCCGCGAAATTCCAGAGGCCTTTTTCCCGACATTCCCGGTCGATGCCAGGGCCCCGATCCGGGACGCCAAGGAATTCGAGACGCTGCGATTTTTCCTCGACGCCTCCCGGTCGGGCGCCGGGCCCCGATCCGGGACGCCACGGAAATCCGGATGCTTTTTCCCCGCTTCCCGGGTCGCGCAGGGGCCCCCATCCAGGAACGCCGCGGAATTCCAGAGGCCTTTTTCCTGATATTCCCGGTCGGGCGCGGGGCCCCGATCCGGGACGCCACGGAATTCCAGAGGCGTTTTTTCCCACGCCCCGGTCAGCGCTGGGCCCCGATCCAGGGACGCCGCGAATTTCCAGAGGCCTTTTTCCCGACATATTCCGGTCGGGCGCTGGGCCCCGATCCGGGACGCCGCGAACTCCAGACGCGTATTTTCCCGACCTTCCAGGGTCGGGCGCTGACCCCGATCCGGGACGCCGCGAAATTCCAGACGCCTTTTTTCCCGACGCCCCGGTCGGGCGCCGGGCCCGATCCGGGACGCCACGGAATTCCAGAGGCGCTTTTTTCCCGACGCCTCGGTCGACGCCGGGCCCCGATCCGGGACGCCACGAATTCCAGAGGCCTTTTTTCCAACATTCCCGGTCGGGCGCTGGGCCCCGATCCGGGACGCCGCTGAATTCGGACGAAGTTTTTTCCGACCTTCCACGGTCGGGCCCCCGCCCCGATCCGGGACACACCGAACTCCGGATGCACCGCCCCGATCCGGACGCACCGCGAACCTTCCCGGTTCGCGCCAGGGCCCCGATCCAGGGACGCCGCGGAACTCGAGACGCTGCTTTTCCTAACGTTTCCGGACGGGGCCGGGCCCCAACTGCGGACGCCACGGAATTCGGATGCTTTTCCCACGCTCCCGTTCGCGCCGCTGGCCCCGATCCAGGGACGCCGCGAATTCCAGAGGCCTTTTTCCCGACGCCTCGGTCGGGCGCTGTCCCGATCCGGGACACCGGGAATTCGACGCGATTTTTCCTGACATTCCTGGGTCGGCGCTGCCCCGATCCAGGGACGCCGCGAATTCCAGAGGCCTTTTTCCCGATATTCCCGGTCGGGCGCCGGGCCCCGATCCGGGACGCCATGAACTCCAGACGCTGCATTTTCCCGACCTTGCAGGGTCGGGCACCGACCCCGATCCGGGACGCCGAACTCCGGACGCCGACGCTTTCCCGACCTTCCCGGTCGCGCTGCCCTTATCCGGGACGCCACGAATACCGGACGACGCTTTCCCCGACGCTCCCGGTCGACGCTGGGGCCCCCGATCCGGGACGCCGCGAATTCGACGCTTTTTCCCGGTCTTCCTGGGTCGGGCGCCGCCTCCTGATCCGGGACGCCGCTGAATTCTGGACGCGCAGGTTTTCCCGACGCTTCCAGGTCGGGCGCCAGGGCCCCGATCCGGGATGCCGCGAATTCGGACGCGCTTTTCCCGACTTTCGGGTCGGGTCGGGGCCGCGATCCGGGACGCCGTGGAATTCCGACGAAGCTTTTTTCCGACCTTCCCGGTCGGGCGCTGACCACGATCCAAGAAGCCGCGAATTCGACGCTGCTTTTTCCCGACCTTTCCTTGTTGGCGCCGGGCCTCGATCCAAGGACGCCGTAATTCCGACGTGTTTTTTTCCATCTTCCCGGTCGGGCGCTGGGGCCCCGATCCATGGACGCCACAGAATTCCAGAGGCGTTTTCCTCAACAATTCCAGGTCGGGCGGCGGGCCCCGATCAGGGGACGCCGCGAAATTCGACACGCTTTTTTCCCGACATTCCCGGTCAGCGCCGGGCCACCACGAATTCCAGAAGCCTTTTTCCCGACATTCCCGGTCGGGCGCCGGGCCCCAATCCAGGTACGCCACGTAATTCCAGAAGCCTTTTTCCCCGACATTCCCGGTCGGGCGCTGGGCCCTGATCCGGGACGCCGCGAATTCCAGAGGCTTTTTTCCCGACATTCCCGGTCGGGCGCTGGGCCCCGATTCTGGGACGCCGCGAAATTCCAGAGGCCTTTTTTTCCCCGACATTCCCGGTCGATGCCAGGCCCCCGATCCGGGACGCCATGAATTCGGGACGCGTTTTTCCCAACCTTCCCGGGTCGGCGCCGCCTCATCCGGGACGCCACGAAGTCGAGACGCGATTTTTCCCTAACGCTCCCGGTCGGGCGCCGCCCTCGATCCGGGACGCCACGGAAACTGGATGCTTCCCAAGTTCCCGTGGTTCGCGCAGGGGGCCCCGATCCAGGAACTCCGCGGAATTCCAGAGGCCTTTTTCCTGATATTCCCGGTCGGGCCGCCCCCCGATCCGGGACGCCACGGAATTCGGAGGCGTTTTCCCCACGCCCCGGGTCGGCGCTGGCCTCAACCAGGGACGCCGCTGATTTCCAGAGGCCTTTTTTTTCCGAACATTCGCGGGTCGGGCGCTGGGCCTCGATCCGGGACGCCACGGAACTCCAGACGCGTTTTCCCGACCTTCCAGGGTCGGGCGCTGACCCCGATCCGGGACGCCGCGAATTCCAGACGTGCCTTTTTCCGACGCTTCCCGGTCGGGCGCTGGGCCCCGATCCGGGACGCCACGGAATTCCAGAGGCGTTTCCCGACGCCCCGGTCGACGCTGGCCCCGATCCGGGACGCCGCCAATTCCAGAGGCCTTTTTCCCAACATTCCCGGTCGGGCGCTGGCCCCCGATCCGGGACGCCGCGAACTCCAGACGCGTTTTTCCCCGGCCTTCCAGGGTCGGGCGCTGACCCCGATCCGGACGCCGCGAATTCCAGACGTGTTTTTTCCCCGACGCTCCCGGGTCGGGCGCTGGGCCCCGATCCGGGACGCCACGGAATTCCAGAGGCGCTTTTTCCCGACGCTCCTGGTCGACGCTGCCCCGATCCGGGACGCCACGGAATTCCAGAGGCCTTTTTCCCCAACATTCCCGGTCGGGCGCTGGGCCCAGATCCGGGACGCCGCAGAGTACCGGACGCGCTTTTTCCCGACCTTCCAGGGTCGGCGCCGGGCCCCGATCCGGGACACAACGGAACTCCGACGCTGCCCGACGCTCCTGGTCTGGCGCCGGGCCTCGATCCAGGGACGCCGCTGTAATTCCAGAGGCCTTTTTTTCGAGATTTCCCGGTCGGGCGCTGGGGCCCCGATCCGGGACGCCGCGGAACTCCAGACGCGTTTTTTCCCGACCTTGCAGGGTCGGGCGCTGACCCTGATCCGGGACGCCGCTGAACTCCGACGCGTTTTTTCCTGACCTTCCCGGTCGCGCTGGGTTCCTTATCCGTGGACGCCGCGAATACCGGACGTGCTTTTTCCCGACGCCTCGGTCCGACGCTGGGCCCCGATTCCGGGACGCCGCGAATTCGACGCTGCTTCCCCGAACTTCCTGGGTCGGGCGCCGCCCCGATCCGGGACGCCGCGAATTCGACGCTGCTTTTCCTCGATTTTTCCGGGTCGGGGTCGGGCCCCGATCCGGGACGCCGTGGAATTCCCGACGAAGTTTTTTCCGACCTTCCCGGTCGGGCGCTGACCCCGATCCGGGACGCCGCGGAATTCGGACGCGCTTTTCCCGACCTTCCTGGTTGGCGCCGGGCCCCGATCCAAGGACGCCGTAATTCGGACGCCTTTTTTCCCGACCTTTCCCGGTCGGGCGCTGCCTCGATCCGGGGACGCCAGAATTCCAGAGGCGTTTTTCCCGACATTTCCAGGTCGGGCGGCGGGCCCCGATCAGGGACGCCGCAGAATTCCGGACACGTTTTTTCCCGACATTCCTGGGTCAGCGCTGGGCCGCGAATTCCAGAAACCTTTATCCCGACATTCCCGGGTCGGCGCGCTGCCCCAACCGGTACGCCACGAATTCCAGAAGCCTTTTTCCCCGACATTCCCGGGTCGGGCGCCGGGCCCTGATTCGGGACGCCGCGGAATTCCAGAGGCCTTTTTCCCCGACATTCCCGGTCGGGCGCCAGCCCCGATCCTGGGACGCCGCGATACTTCCAGAGGCCTTTTTCCCGACATTCCCGGGTCGACGCCAGGCCCCGATCCGGGACGCCGCGAATTCCGGACGCGCTTTTTTCCCAACCTTCCCGGTCTGCGCGCGGGGCCCCGATCCGGGACGCCGCGAACTCGAGACGCGATTTTTTCCTAACGCCCCGGTCGGGCGCCGCCCCGATCCGGGGACGCCACGGAATTCGGATGCTTTTTCCCCAAGTTCCCGTGGTCGGCGCAGGGGCCCCGATCCAGGAACTCCGCGAATTCCAGAGGCCTTTTTCCTGACATTCCCGGTCGGGCCGGGGCCCCGATCCGGGACGCCACGGAACTTCCAGACGCGTTTTTTCCCGACCTTCCCAGGGTCGGGCGCTGACCCCGATCCGGGACGCCGCGGAATTCCAGAGGCCTTTTTCCCGACGCCCGGTCGGGCGCCGGGCCCCGATCCGGGACGCCACGGAATTCCAGAGGCGCTTTTTCCGACGCTCCAGGGTCGACGCCGACCCCGATCCGGGACGCCACGGAATTCCAGAGGCCTTTTTCCCGACATTCCCGGTCGGGCGCTGGCCCCGATCCGGGACGCCGCTGAATTCCAGAGGCCTTTTTCCCCGACCTTCCAGGGTCGGGCGCTGCCCCGATCCGGGACGCCACGGAATTCCAGACGCGTTTTTTTCTCGACATTCCCGGTCGGCGCTGGGCCCCGATCCGGGACGCCACGGAATTCCAGAGGCGTTTTTTCGACGCTCGGTCGACGCTGGGGCCCCGATCCGGGACGCCAGAATTCCAGAGGCCTTTTTCCCAACATTCCCGGTCGGGCGCCCCCCAGATCCGGGACGCCGCAGAATACCGACGAAGTTTTTTTCGACCTTCCAGGGTTGGCCCCGCCCCGATCCGGGACGCCGCTGAACTCCGACGCTTTTTTTTCCGCCTTCCCGGTCGCGCGCTGGGGCCCTTATCCGTGACGCCGCGGAATACCGACGTGTTTTTTCCCCGACGACGCTCCCGGTCGACGCTGGGGCCCTGATCCGGGACGCCGCGGAATTCGGACGCTGCTTTTTTCCGACTTTCCTGGGTCGGGCGCCGCCCCCGATCCGGGACGCCGGAATTCGGACGCTTTTTTCCCCGACTTCCTCGCGGGTCGGGTCGGGCCCCGATCCGGGGACGCCGTGGAATTCCCGACGAGTTTTTTCCCGACCTTCCCGGGTCGGGCGCTGACCCCGATCCAAGACGCCGCGAATTCCGACGCGCTTTTTCCCGACCTTCCCTGGTTGGCGCCGCCCCGATCCAAGGACGCCGCGGGAATTCCGAGGCCGCTTTTTTCCCAACCTTCCCGGTCGGCGCCGGGCCCCCGATCCGGGACGCCGCAGAATTCGGAGGCGTTTTTCCCGACATTCCAGGTCGGGCGCTCGGGGCCCCGATCCGGGACGCCGCAGAATTCGACGCGCGCTTTTTTTCCGACCCGGGTCGGGCCTGGCCAGCCGGGGCCGCGAATTCCAGAAGCTTTTTATCCCGACGCTTCCCGGTCGGGCGCTGGGGCCCCAATCCGGGTACGCCACGTAATTCCAGAAGCCTTTTTCCCCCGACATTCCCGGGTCGGGCGCTGGGCCCTGATCCGGGACGCCGCGAATTCCAGAGGCCTTTTTTTCCCGACATTCTCTGGTCGGGCGGGCCCCGATCCTGGGACGCCGCGAATTCCAGAGGCCTTTTTCCGACATTCCCGGTCGGGCGCCAGGGCCCTGATCCGGGACGCCGCGAATTCCGACACGCTTTTTTCCCGACCTTCCTGGTCGGCGCCGGGCCCCGATCCAAGGACGCCGCGAATTCGGACGCCTTTTTCCCGACATTCCCGGTCAGCGCTGGGCCCCGATCCGGGACGCCACGGAACTCCGGACAAGTTTTTTCCTGATCTTCCAGGGTCGGGCGCTGGCCCCGATCCGGGACTCCGCTGAACTCCGACACGTTTTTTCCCGACTTCCTGGGTCGCACCGCCCCGAGTCGGGACGCCGCGGGAATTCCAGAAGCCTTTTATCCCGACATTCCCGGTCGGGCGCTGCCCCGATCCGGGAACGCCACGAATTCCAGAAGCCTTTTTATCCCGACATTCCTGGTCGGGCGCCCGATCCGGGACGCTGATCCGGGACGCCGCGAATTCCAGACGCCTTTTTTCCGACATTCGCGGTCGGGCGCCGGGGACCCCGATCCGGGACGCCACGGAATTCGAGGTGTTTTTTCCCCGACGCTTCCAGGTCGGGCGCCGGGCCTCCCGATCCGGGAGACGCCGCGAAACTGAGAGGCCTTTTTCCCGACATTCCCGGTCGGGCGCCAGGGCCCGATCCGGGACGCCACGGAATTCGACGCGCTTTTTTCCCGACATTCCCTTTGTCGGGCGCGGGCCCCGATCCGGGACGCCACGGAATTCCAGAAGCCTTTTTCCCCGACATTCCCGGTCGGGCGCCGCCCCCGATCCAGGGACGCCGCGAATTCCAGATGGCGTTTTTTCCCGACCTTCCCGGGTCGGCGCCGGGGCCCCGATCCGGAGACGCCGCGGAACTCGGACGCGCTTTTCCCGACCTTCCATGGTCGGGCGCCGGGCCCCGATCCGGGACGCCACGGAACTCCGGACGCGTTTTTCCCGACCTTCCAGGGTCGGCGCCGGCCCCCGATCCGGGACGCCGCTGGAATACCGACGCGAGGCTTTTCCGACGCCTGGGTCGCACTGCCCGCCACGCATCCGGGAGCACCACGGAATTCGGATGCCTATTTTTTCCCGACGCATTCGGTCGGGGTCGGGCCCTGATCCGGGACGCCGCGAATACCGACGCCTTTTTTCCCGACGCTTCCCGGTCGGGCGCTGACCCCGATCCGGGACGCCGCGGAATTCGACGCGCTTTTTCCCAACCTTCCTGGTCGCGCCGCCCCGATCCGGGGACGCCGCGAACTCCGACGCGATTTTTCCCAACGCCCGGTCGGGCGCTGGGCCCCGATCCGGGACGCCACGGAATTCGGATGCTTTTCCCCGATCAGGGACGCCTGGGAATTCTGACACGGGGCCCCGATCCAGGAACGCCGCGAATTCCAGAGGCCTTTTTCCTGACATTCCCGGTCGGGCGCCGGGCCCCGATCCGGGACGCCACGGAATTCCAGAGGCGTTTCCCCGACGCCCGGGTCGGCGCCGGGCCCCGATCCAGGGACGCCGCGTAATTTCCAGAGGCCTTTTTCCCGACATTCCCGGGTCGGGCGCTGCCCCGATCCGGGACGCCGCGAACTCCAGACGCTGTTTTTTTCCCGACATTCCAGGGTCGGGCGCCAGGACCCCGATCCGGGACGCCGCGGAATTCCAGACGCTGCTTTTTCCCGACATTCCCGGTCGGGCGCCGGGCCCCGATCCGGGACGCCACGGAATTCCAGCGGCGCTGGGCCCCGACGGGAACACCGCTGGTCGACGCTGCCCCGATCCGGGACGCCGCGGAATTCCAGAGGCCTTTTTCCCTAACATTCTCGGTCGGGCGCTGCCTCGATCCGGGACGCCGCGAACTCCAGACGCCTTTTTTCCTGACCTTCCCAGGGTCGGGCGCTGACCCCGATCCGGGACGCCGCGAATTCCAGACGCGATTTTTCGACGCATTCCCGGTCGGGCGCCGCCCCGATCCGGGACGCCACGGAATTCCAGAGGCGTTTTTTCCGACGCCTCGGTCGGGCGCTGGGCCCCGATTGGGAGACGCCGCGAATTCCAGAGGCCTTTTTCCCAACATTCCCGGTCGGGCGCCGCCCCGATCCGGGACGCCAAGAACTCCCAGACGCGTTTTTTCCCGACGCTCCCGGTCGGGCGCCGCCCCGATCCGGGACGCCACGGAATTCCAGAGGCGTTTTCCCGACGCTCCGGTCGACGCTGGGGCCCCCGATCCGGGACGCCGCGAATTCCAGAGGCCTTTTTTCCCAACATTCCCGGTCGGGCGCCGGGCCTAGATCCGGGACGCCGCAGAATACCGGACGAAGCTTTTTTCCCGACCTTCCAGGGTTGGCCCCGGGCCCCGATCCGGGACGCCGCGAACTCCGACGCTTTTTTCCCGACCTTCCCGGTCGCGCGGGTTCTTTATCCGTGGACGCCGCGAATACCGACGCGTTTTTTTTCCCGACGCTTCCAGGTCGATGCTGGGGCCCCGATCCGGGACGCCGCGAATTCCGGACGCTGCTTTTTCCCAACCTTCCCGGGTCGGGCGCCGCCCCGATCCGGGACGCCACGGAACTTGAGACGCGATTTTTCCTGACGCCCCCGGTCGGGCGCCGCCCCGATCCGGGACGCCACGGAATTCGGATGCTTTTTCCCCAAGTTCCCGGTCGCGCAGGGGCCCCGATCCAGGAACGCCGCAATTCCAGAGGCCTTTTTCCTGACATTCCCGGGTCGGCGCCGGGCCCCGATCCGGGACGCCACGGAATTCCGAGGCGTTTTTTTCCCACGCCTCCCGGTTGCGCGCTGCCCCGATCCAGGGACGCCACGAATTTCCAGAGGCCTTTTTTCCCGACGATTCGCGGGTCGGGCGCCAGGGCCCCGATCCGGGACGCCACGGAATTCCAGACGCTGTTTTCCCGACCTTCCAGGGTCGGGCGCTGGGACCCCGATCCGGGACGCCGCGAATTCCAGACGCCTTTTTTCCCGACGCTTCCCGGTCGGGCGCTGGTCCCCCGATCCGGGACGCCACGGAATTCCAGAGGCGTTTTTTCCTGCCATTCCGACGCTGGGCCCCCCTGATCCGGGACGCCGCGAATTCCAGAGGCCTTTTTTTCCCAACATTCTCGGTCGGGCGCTGGGCCCAGATCCGGGACGCCGCAGAATACCGGACGAAGCTTTTTTCCCGACCTTCCAGGGTTGGCCCCGCCCCGATCCGGGACGCCGCTGAACTCCGACGCGCTTTTTCCCCACCTTTCCCGGTCGCGCCGGGCCCTTATCCGTGGACGCCGCGAATACCGACGTGTTTTTTCCACGACGCTCCCGGTCGACGCTGGGGCCCCGATCCGGGACGCCGCGGAATTCCGGACGCTGCTTTTTTCCAACCTTCCCGGTCGGCGCCGCCCCGATCCGGGACGCCATGGAACTTGAGACGCGATTTTTCCTAACGCTCCCGGTCGGGCGCTGCCCCGATCCGGGACGCCACGGAATTCGGATGCGTTTTTCCCCCAAGTTCCCGTGTCTGCGCAGGGGCCCCGATCCAGGAACTCCGCGTAATTCCAGAGGCCTTTTTTCCTGACATTCCCGGGTCGGCGCCGGGGCCCCGATCCGGGACGCCACGGAATTCGAGGCGTTTCCCACGCCTCGGTCTGCGCCGCCCCCGATCCAGGGACGCCGCGATTTCCAGAGGCCTTTTTCCCGAGATTCCCGGGTCGGGCGCCAGGCCCCCGATCCGGGACGCCGCGAACTCCAGACACGTATTTTCCCGACCTTCCAGGGTCGGCGCTGACTCCCCGATCCGGGACGCCGCGAATTCCAGATGTGTTTTTTCCCGACGCTCCAGGTCGGGCGCTGGGCCCCGATCCGGGACGCCACTGAACTCCGGACGCTGCTTTTTCCCCGACCATCCTGGGTCGCACTGCCTCGATCCGGGAGTACCACGGAATTCGATGCATATTTTCCCGACGCATTCCCGGTCGCCCCCGCCCTGATCCGGGACGCCGCGGAATACCGACGTGTTTTTTTCCCGACGCCTCGGTCGACGCTGGGGCCCCGATCCGGGACGCCGCGGAATTCCGACGCTGCTTTTTTCAACCTTCCCGGTTCGCGCCGCCCCGATCCGGGACGCCGAACTTGAGACGCGATTTTTCCCTAACGCTCGGTCGGGCGCCGGGCCCGATCCGTGGACGCCACGGAATTCGGATGCTTTTTCCCAAGTTCCCGTGGTTCGCGCAGGGGCCCCGATCCAGGAACTCCGTAATTCCAGAGGCCTTTTTTCCTGACATTCCCGGGTCGGCCTCGCCCCGATCCGGGACGCCACGGAATTCGGAGGCGTTTTTCCCACGCCCGGTTCGCGCTGGGCCCCGATCCGGGACGCCGCGATTTCCAGAGGCCTTTTTTTCCCGACATTCCCGGTCGGGCGCCAGGGCCCCGATCCGGGACGCCGCGAACTCCAGACGCTGTATTTTCCCCGACCTTCCAGGGTCGGGCGCTGACCCCGATCCGGGACGCCGCGAATTCCAGACGCGTTTTTTCGACGCCTCCCGGTCGGGCGCTGGGCCCGATCCGGGACGCCACGGAATTTCAGAGGCGTTTTTCCCGACGCCTCGGTCGACGCTGGGCCCCATCCGGGACGCCAGAATTCCAGAGGCCTTTTTTTCCAACATTCCCGGTCGGGCGCCGCCCCGATCCGGGACGCCATGAACTCCAGACGCGTTTTTTCCTGACCTTCCAGGGTCGGGCGCTGACCCCGATCCGGGACGCCGCGAATTCCAGACGTGTTTTTTTCTCGACGCTCCCGGTCGGCGCGCTGCCTCGATCCGGGACGCCACGGAATTCCAGAGGCGCTTTTTCCCCGACGCCCGGGGTCGGGCGCTGGGCTCCGATTGGGAGACGCCACGAATTCCAGAGGCCTTTTTTCCAACATTCCGGTCGGGCGCTGCCTCGATCCGGGACGCCGCGAAACTCCAGACGAGTTTTTTCCGACGCTTCGGTCGGGCGCTGCCTCGATCCGGGACGCCACGGAATTCCAGAGGCGTTTCCCGACGCTTCGGGTCGACGCTGGGGCCCCATCCGGGACGCCGCGAATTCCAGAGGCCTTTTTCCCCAACATTCCCGGTCGGCGCTGCCCAGATCCGGGACGCCGAGAATACCGGACGAAGTTTTTTCGACCTTCCAGGGTTGGCCTCGCCCCGATCCGGGACGCCGCTGAACTCCGACGCTTTTTTTTCCGACCTTTCCCGGTCGCGCTGGGGCCCTTATCCGTGGACGCCGCGAATACCGACGCTGTTTTTTTTCCCGACGCTCGGTCGACGCTGGGGCCTCGATCCGGGACGCCGCGAATTCCGGACGCGTATTTTCCCGACATTTCTGGGTCGGGCGCTGCCTCGATCCGGGACGCCGCGGAATTCGACGCGCTTTTTTCGACTTTCCGGGTCGGGTCGGGCCGGGCCCCGATCCGGGACGCCGTGGAATTCCCGACGAAGTTTTTTTCCCGACCTTCCCGGTCGGGCGCTGACCCCGATCAGAAGACGCCGCGATTTCCGGACGCTTTTCCCGACCTTCCTGGTTGGCGCCGGCTCGATCCAAGGACGCCGTAATTCGACGGTTTTTTCCCAACCTTTCCCGGTCGGGCGCTGGGCCTCGATCCGGGACGCCACAGAATTCCAGAGGCGTTTTCCGACATTTCCAGGTCGGCGGCGGGGCCCCGATCAGGGACGCCGCAGAATTCGACACGTTTTTTCCCGACATTTCTGGGCCAGCGCTGGGCCGCGGGAATTTCCAGAAGCCTTTATCTCGACATTCCCGGTCGGGCGCCGCCCCTAACTGGGACGCCACGTAATTCCAGAAGCCTTTTTCCCGACATTCCCGGTCGGGCGCCGCCCTAATTGGGACGCCGCGTAATTCCAGAGGCCTTTTTTTTCCCGACATTCCCGGTCGGGCGCTGGGGCCCGATCCTGGGACGCCGCATAATTCCAGAGGCCTTTTTCCCGACATTCCCGGTCAACGCCAGGCCCTGATCCGGGACGCCGCGAATTCCAGACGCTGCTTTTCCCGACATTCCCAGGTCGGGCGCCGGGCCCGATCTGTGGACGCCAGAATTCGGACACGCTTTTTTCACGACATTCCCGAAGTCAGCGCTGCCCCCGATCCGGGACGCCATGAACTCCGACAAGTTTTTTCCCTGATCTTCCAGGGTCGGGCGCTGTGACTCCCGATCCGGGACTCCGCTGAACTCCGACACGCTTCTGACTTCCTGGGTCGCACCGGGGCCCCGAGTCGGGGACGCCGCGGAATTCCGGAAGCGTTTTATCCCGACTTTCGCGGGTCGGCGCCGGGGCCCCGATCCGGGAACGCCGCGGAATTCCAGAAGCCTTCTATCCCGACATTCCCGGTCGGGCGCCGTCCCCGATCCGGGACGCCGCGAATTCGACGCGATTTTTCCGACATTCCTGGTCGGCGCCGCCCCGATCCGGGGACGCCACGGAATTCCGGAGGTGTTTTTTCCCGACGTTCCCGGGTCGGCGCCGGGGCCCCGATTGGGAGACGCCGCGTAATTCCAGAGGCCTTTTTTCCCGACATTCCCGGGTCGGCGCCAGGGCCCCAATCAGGGGACGCCACGGAATTCGACACGCTTTCCCGACATTCCTTTGTCGGGCGCCGCCTCGATCCGGGAACGCCGCGAATTCCAGAAGCCTTTTTATCCCGACATTCCCGGTCGGGCGCTGCCCCGATCCAGGGACGCCGCGAATTCCAGATGCTTATTCCCACCTTCCCGGTCTCGGGCTGGCCTCGATCCGGGACGCTGCGGAACTCCGACGCTGTATTTTCCCGACCTTCCATTGTCGCCGCGGGCCCCGATCCGGGACGCCACGGAATTCCGACGCGCTTTTCCCGACCTTCCAGGGTCGGGCGCTGCCGCCCGATCCGGGACGCCGCTGAATTTCCGACGCTGCTTCCCCGACCATCCTGGGTCGCACTGCCTCATCCGGGAGCACCACGGAATTCGATGCATATTTTCCCGACGCATTCGGTCGGCGCTGCCCTGATCCGTGGACGCCGCGAATACCGGACGTGTTTTTTCCCCGACGTTCCCGGGTCGACGCTGGGGCCCCGATCCGGGACGCCGCGAATTCGACGCTGCTTTTTTCCCAACCTTCCCGGTCGGCGCCGCCTCCGATCCGGGGACGCCACGGAATTCGGATGCGCTTTTTCCCCAAGTTCCCGTGGTTCGCGCAGGGGCCCCATCCAGGAACTCCGCGAATTCCCAGAGGCCTTTTTCCTGACATTCCCGGTCGGCCGCCGGGCCCCGATCCGGGACGCCACGGAATTCGAGGCGTTTCCCCGACGCCCTCGGGTTCTGCGCCGCCCCGATCCAGGGACGCCAGATTTCCAGAGGCCTTTTTTTCCGAGCATTCGCGGTCGGGCGCCGCCCCGATCCGGGACGCCATGAACTCCAGACGCGTATTTTCCCGACCTTCCAGGGTCGGGCGCTGACCCCGATCCGGGACGCCGCGAATTCCAGACGTGTTTTTTCCCGACGCCTCGGGTCGGCGCTGGGCCTCGATCCGGGACGCCACGGAATTCCAGAGGCGCGTTCCCGACGCCTCGGTCGACGCCGCCTCATCCGGGACTCCGCGAATTCCAGAGGCCTTTTTTTCCCAACATTCCCGGTCGGGCGCTGCCCCGATCCGGGACGCCGCGAACTCCAGACGCGCATTTTCCCCGACCTTCCAGGGTCGGGCGCTGACCCCGATCCGGGACGCCGCGAATTCCAGACGTGTTTTTTCGACGCCCCGGTCGGGCGCTGGGCCCCGATCCGGGACGCCACGGAATTCCAGAGGCGTTTTTCCCGACATTCCCGGTCGACGCTGGGGCCCCATCCGGGACGCCGCTGAATTCCAGAGGCCTTTTTCCCAACATTCCCGGTCGGCGCTGGGCCCAGATCCAGGGACGCCGCAGAATACCGGACGAAGCTTTTTTCCCGACCTTCCAGGGTTGGCCCCGCCCCGATCCGGGACGCCGCTGAACTCCGACGCGCTTTTTCCTACCTTTCCCGGGCCGCGCTGGGTTCCTTATCCGTGGATGCCGCGAATACCGACGTGTTTTTTCCCCGACGCTCCGGTCGACGCTGGGGCCTCGATCCGGGACGCCGCGAATTCGGACGCTGTATTTTCCCCGAACTTCCTGGGTCGGGCGCTGCCCCGATCCGGGACGCCAAGGAATTCGACGCTGCTTTTTTCCCGATTCGCGGTCGGGGTCGGGCCCCGATCCGGGACGCCGTGGAATTCCCGACGAAGTTTTTTCCCCGACCTTCCCGGTCGGGCGCTGACCCCGATCCAAGACGCCACGGAATTCGGACGCTGCTTTTTTCCCGACCTTCCTGATTGGCGCCGGGCCCCGATCCAAGGACGCCGTAATTCGACGTGTTTTTTCCTAACCTTTTCCCGGTCGGGCGCTGCCCCGATCCGTGGACGCCACAGAATTCCAGAGGCGTTTTTCCCGACATTTCCAGGTCGGCGGCGGGGCCCCGATCAGGGGACGCCGCAGAATTCAGGACACGTTTTTTCCCGACATTCTGGGTCAGCGCCGGGCCGCGGAATTCCAGAAGCCTTTTATCTCGACATTCCCGGTCGGGCGCTGGGCCAATCCGGGACGCCACGTAATTCCAGATGCCTTTTTCCCCGACATTCCCGGTCGGGCGCTGGCCCCGATCCAAGGATGCCGTAATTCGACGTGTTTTTTCCCAACCTTCCCGGTCGGGCGCTGCCTCGATCCGGGACGCCACAGAATTCCAGAGGCGTTTTTCCCGACATTTCCAGGTCGGCGGCGGGGCCCCGATCAGGGGACGCCGCAGAATTCTGGACACGTTTTTTCCCGACATTCCTGGGTCAGCGCCGGGGCCGCGGAATTCCAGAAGCCTTTTATCCCGACATTCCCGGTCGGGCGCTGCCCCCCAATCCGGGACGCCACGTAATTCCAGAAGCCTTTTTCCCCGACATTCCCGGTCGGGCGCTGGGCCCTGATTCGGGACGCCGCGTAATTCCAGAGGCCTTTTTCCCGACATTCCCGGGTCGGCGCCGGGGCCCCGATCCTGGGACGCCGCATAATTCCAGAGGCCTTTTTCCCGACATTCCCGGTCGACGCCAGGGCCCCCGATCCGGGACGCCGCGAATTCGGACGCGTTTTTCCCGACATTCCCAGGTCGGGCGCCGCCCCCCGATCTGTGGACGCCGCAGAATTCCGACACGCCACGACATTCCCGAAGTCAGCGCTGGGCCCCATCCGGGAACACCGCTGATCTCCGACACGCTTTTTCCCGATTTCGGGTCGGCGCTGGGCCCCATCCGGGAACGCCAAGGGAATTCCAGAAGCCTTTTATCCCGACATTCCCGGTCGGGCGCCGGTCCCCGATCCGGGACGCCGCGGAATTCGACGCGATTTTTCCGACATTCCCGGTCGGCGCCAGCGCCCCGATCCGGGACGCCACGGAATTCGGAGGTGTTTTTTCCCGACGCCTGGTCGGGCGCTGGGCTCCCGATTGGGAGACGCCGCGTAATTCCAGAGGCCTTTTTCCCCTACATTCCCGGTCGGGCGCTGGGCCTCGATCCGGGACGCCGCGAACTCCAGACGTGTTTTTTCCCGACGCTCCGGTCGGGCGCCGCCCCGATCCGGGACGCCACGGAATTCCAGAGGCGTTTCCCGACGCTTTCGGTCGACGCTGGGGCCCCCGATCCGGGACGCCGCAATTCCAGAGGCCTTTTTTCCAACATTCTCGGTCAGCGCTGGGCCAGATCCGGGACGCCGCAGAATACCGACGAAGTTTTTCTCGACCTTCCAGGGTTGGCCCCGCCCCGATCCGGGACGCCGCTGAACTCCGACGCTTTTCCGACCTTCCCGGTCGCGCTGGGTTCCTTATCCGTGGACGCCGCGAATACCGACGTGTTTTTCCCCGACGCTCGGGTCGACGCTGCCCCGCATCCGGGACGCCGCGAATTCGACGCTGTTTTTCCCCGGTCTTCTGGGTCGGGCGCCGCCCCGATCCGGGACGCCATGAATTCGACGCTGCTTTTTCCGACATTCGCGGGTCGGGGTCGGGCCCCGATCCGGGACGCCGGGAATTCGACGCTTTTTTCCCGACCTTCCTGGTTCGCGCGCGGCCCCGATCCAAGGACGCCGTAATTCCGACGACGCTTTCCCACCTTCCCGGTCGGGCGCTGCCTCGATCCGGGACGCCAGAGAATTCCAGAGGCGTTTTTTCCCGACATTTCCAGGTCGGGCGCGGGCCCCGATCAGGGGACGCCGAATTCCGACACGTTTTTCCCGACATTCCTGGGTCAGCGCTGGGCCGCGGAATTCCAGAAGCCTTTTATCCCGACATTTCCGGGTCGGGCGCCGCCCCAATCCGGGACGCCACGTAATTCCAGAAGCCTTTTTCCCCGACATTCCCGGTCGGCGCGCTGGGCCCTAATCCGGGACGCTGCGAATTCCAGAGGCCTTTTTTTCCCGACATTCCCGGTCGGGCGCTGGGCCCCGATCCTGGGACGCCGCATACTCCAGAGGCCTTTTTCCCGACATTCCCGGTCAACGCCAGGGCCCTGATCCGGGACGCCGCGGAATTCGACGCTGCTTTCCCCGACATTCCCAGGTCGGGCGCCGCCCCGATCTGTGGACGCCACGAATTCCGACACGCTTTTTCACGACATTCCCGAAGTCAGCGCCGGGGCCCCGATCCGGGACGCCGCGAACTCCGGACAAGTTTTTTCCTGATCTTCCAGGGTCGGGCGCCGTGACTCCGATCCGGGACTCCGCTGAACTCCGACACGCGCTTCCTGACTTCCTGGGTCGGGCGCTGCCCCGATCCGGGACGCCGCGAATTCGAAGCGCTTTTATCCGATTTCGCTGGTCGGGCGCCGGGGCCCCGATCCGGGAACGCCGCGGAATTCCAGAAGCCTTCTATCCCGACATTCCCGGGTCGGCGCCCGGTCCCCGATCCGGGGACGTCGCGGAATTCCGGACGCGATTTTTCCGGACATTCCCGGTCGGGCGCTGCTGCCCCGATCCGGGACGCCACGGAATTCGAGGTGTTTTTTCCCGACGCCTCGGTCGGGCGCTGCCCCCCGATTGGGAGACGCCGCTGAATTCCAGAGGCCTTTTTTTCCCGACATTCCGGTCGGGCGCCAGGGCCCCAATCAGGGGACGCCACGGAATTCGACACGCTTTTCCCGACATTCCTTGTCGGGCGCTGGGGCCCCGATCCGGGAACGCCGCGAATTCCAGAAGCTTTTTATCCTGACATTCCCGGTCGGGCGCTGCCCCGATCCAGGGACGCCGCGAATTTCCAGATGCGTTTATTCCCACCTTCCCGGTCTACGCCGGGCCCCGATCCGGGACGCCATGGAACTCCGACGCCGTATTTTCCCGACCTTCCATGGTCGCCGCTGCGGCCCCGATCCGGGACGCCACGGAACTCCGACGCTGCTTCCCGACCTTCCAGGGTCGGGCGCTGCCGCCCCGATCCGGGACGCTGCTGAACTCCGACGCGTTTTTTCGACCATCCTGGGTCGCACTGCCCCGATCTGGGAGCACCACGGAATTCGGATGCATATTTTCCCGACGCATTCGGCCGGGCGCCGGGCCCTGATCCGGGACGCCGCGGAATACCGACGTGTTTTTTCCCGACGCTCCCGGTCGACGCTGGGGCCCCGATCCGGGACGCCGCGAATTCCGGACGCTGCTTTTTCCCAACCTTCCCGGTCGCGCCGCCCCGATCCGGGACGCCGCGAACTTGAGACGCGATTTTTCCTAACGCTCCCGGTCGGGCGCTGCCCCCGATCCGGGACGCCACGGAATTCGGATGCTTTTTCCCCAAGTTCCCGTGTTCGCGCAGGGGCCCCGATCCAGGAACTCCGCGAATTCCAGAGGCCTTTTTCCTGACATTCCCGGTCGGGCCCCGCCCCGATCCGGGACGCCACGGAATTCGGAGGCGTTTTTCCCACGCCTCGGTCTGCGCCGCTGCCCCGATCCAGGGACGCCACGAATTTCCAGAGGCCTTTTTCCCGAGATTCGGGGTCGGGCGCTGGGCCCCGATCCGGGACGCCGCGAACTCCAGACGCTGCATTTTCCCCGACCTTCCAGGGTCGGGCGCTGACCCCGATCCGGGACGCCGCGAATTCCAGACGCCTTTTTTCCGACGCTCTCGGTCGGGCGCTGGGCCTAGATCCGGGACGCCACGGAATTTCCAGAGGCGCTTCCCGACGCCTCGGTCGACGCTGGCCCCCGATCCGGGACGCCGCGTAATTCCAGAGGCCTTTTTTCCTAACATTCCGGTCGCGCTGGGCCCTTATCCGTGACGCCACGAATACCGACGTGTTTTTTCCCGACGCTCCCGGTCGACGCTGGGGCCCCGATCCGGGACGCCAGGGAATTCGACGCGCTTTTTCCCGAACTTCCTGGGTCGGGCACCGCCCCGATCCGGGACGCCGAATTCGGACGCTTTTCCGATTTTCGCGGGTCGGGGCCGGGCCTCGATCCGGGACGCCGTGGAATTCCCGACGAAGTTTTTTCCCGACCTTCCCGGTCGGGCGCTGACCCCGATCCGGACGCCACGGAATTCGACGCTGCTTTTTCCCGACCTTCCCTGATTGGCGCCGGGCCTCGATCCAAGGACGCCGTAATTCCGGACGTTTTTTCCTAACCTTTCCCGGTCGGGCGCTGGGCCTCGATCCGGGACGCCACAGAATTCCAGAGGCGTTTTCCCGACATTTCCAGGTCGGGCGCGGGGCCCCCGATCAGGGACGCCGCAGAATTCCGACACGCTTCGACATTCCTGGGTCAGCGCCGGGCCGCGAATTTCAGAAGCCTTTTATCCCGACATTCCCGGGTCGGGCGCTGGGCCCCTAATCCGGGACGCCACGTAATTCCAGATGCTTTTTTCCCGACATTCCGGTCGGGCGCCGGGCTCCCGATCCAAGGATGCCGTAATTCCGACGTGTTTTTCCTAACCTTTTCCCGGTCGGGCGCTGGGCCTCATCCGTGGACGCCACAGAATTCCAGAGGCGTTTTTCCCGACATTTCCAGGTCGGGCGGCGGGCCCCGATCAGGGACGCCGCGAAATTCTGACACGTTTTCCCGACATTCCTGGGTCAGCGCCGGGCCGCCGCCGAATTCCAGAAGCCTTTTATCCCGACATTCCCGGTCGGGCGCTGGGCCCCAATCCGGGACGCCACGTAATTCCAGAAGCCTTTTTCCCGACATTCCCGGTCGGCGCCGGGCCTGATTCGGGACGCCGCGAATTCCAGAGGCCTTTTTCCCGACATTCCCGGGTCGGGCGCCGCCCCGATCCTGGGACGCCGCATAACCCAGAGGCCTTTTTCTCGACATTCCCGGTCGACGCCAGGCCCCGATCCGGGACGCCGCGGAATTCCGGACGCTGCTTTTCCGACATTCCCAGGTCGGCGCCGCCCCGATCTTTGACGCCGCAGAATTCGACACGTTTTTTCACGACATTCCCGAAGTCAGCGCTGGGCCCCCGATCCGGGAACACCGCTGAACTCCGACACGCTTTTTTCCTGACACCGCCTCAGGGTCGGGCGCTGACTTTCCCGGTCCCATCCGGGAACGCCGCGAATTCCAGAAGCCTTTCTATCCCGACATTTTCCCGGTCGGGCGCCCGGCCCGATCCGGGACGCCGCGAATTCGACGCTGATTTTTCCGACATTCCCGGGTCGGGCGCCGCTGCCCCCGATCCGGGACGCCACGAATTCGGAGGTGTTTTTTCCCGACGTTTCGGTCGGGCCGGGCCCCATTGGGAGACGCCGCGAATTCCAGAGGCCTTTTTCCCCAACATTCCCGGTCGGGCGCTGGCCCCGATCCGGGACGCCACGGAACTCCAGACGCTTTTTTCCCGACGTTCCCGGTCGGGCGCCGCCTCGATCCGGGACGCCACGGAATTCCAGAGGCGTTTTTCGACGCTTCCGGTCGACGCTGGGGCCCCGATCCGGGACGCCGTAATTCCAGAGGCCTTTTTCCCAACATTCCCGGGTCGGGCGCTGCCTAGATCCGGGACGCCGCGAATACCGGACGAAGCTTTTTTCTCGACCGACCAGGGTTGGCCCCGCCCCGATCCAGGGTCGCTGGCGCCGGGCCCCGATCCGGGACGCCGCTGAATTCCGGACGCGACGCCCGGACCGCTTCCCGGGGGACGCGCTGACGCGTATTTTCCTTATCCGGGACGCCGCGAATTCCGGACGGTCGGGGCCCCCGGGACGCCGCCGGTCGGACGCTGCTTTTCCCGATTTCCTGGACGCCGCGAATTCGGACGCCGTACGACGTTTTTTTCCCCAACCTTCCCGGTCGGGCGCTGGGCCCCGATCCGGGACGCCACAGAATTCCGAGGCGTTTCCCGATTTTTCCCGGTCGGGTCCGGGACGCCGATCCGGGACGCCGCGAATTCCGGACGCGCTGCTTCTTTTCCCGAAGCTTTTATGGTCGGCGCCGGTCGGGCGCTCGATCCGGGACGCCACGTAATTCCAGACGCTTTTTTTCCCGACCTTCCTGGTCGGGCGCTGGGGCTCCTATCCGGGACGCCACGGAATTCCAGAGGCGTCCCGACATTTCCAGGTCGGGCGCTGGCCCCGATCCTGGACGCCGCAGAATTCGGAGAGGCCTTTTCCCGACATTCCCGGTCAACGCCAGGGCTCCTGATCCGGGACGCCGCGGAATTCGGACGCTTTTTTTTCCCGACATTCCCAGGTCGGCGCCGCCCCGATCCGGGACGCCACGAGAATTCCGACACGCTTTTTCCGACATTTCCCGAGGGCGCGGGCCTCCGATCCGGGACGCCGCGAACTCCGACAAGTTTTTCCTGATCTTCCCAGGGTCGGGCGCCGGACCCCGATCCGGGACGCCGCCGGAACTCAGACACGTTTCCTGACTTCCCGGTCGCACCGCCTCCCGATCCGGGACGCCGAAATTCGGACGCGCTTTTATCCCGACATTCCCCGGGTCGGGCGCTGCCCCGATCCGGGTATCGCCACGGAATTCCAGAGGACGCCGGTCGGGCGCTGTTCCCGATCCGGGAACGCCGCGAATTCGCTTTTTATCCCGACATTCCCGGTCGGGCGCCCGGGTCCCCTCCGGGACGCCGCGGAATTCGACGCGATTTTCCCGACATTCCAGGTCGGCGCTGCTGCCCCGATCCGGGACGCCACGGAATTCGAGGTGCGTTTTCCTGACGCTTCGGTCGGGCGCTGGGCCCCATCCGGGAGACGCTGCGCGAATTCCAGAGGCCTTTTTTCCCGACCTTCCCGGTCGGGCGCTCCAATCAGGGGACGCCACGGAATTCGGACATGATCCCGGCAATGCCGCCGAACGCCAGACGCTGCGCTTTCCCCGATCCAGGGACCTTTCCAGGGTCGGCGCCCGGGCTCCGCTGATCCGGGACGCCGCGAATTCCAGACGCCTTTTTCCCGACATTCCATGGTCGGCCGCCGGCCCCGATCCGGGACGCCACGGAATTCCGGACGCTGCTTTTTCCCGACCTTCCAGGGAATTCGGGCGCTACGCCCGATCCGGGACGCCACGAATTCGGACGCTGTTTTTTCCCCTGGGTCGCACTGCCGGGGGAGCACCACGGAATTCGATGCATATTTTCCCGACGCATTCGGCCGGGCGCCCGCCTTGATCCGGAGACGCCGCGAATACCGACGGCTTTTTTCCCGACGCCTCGGTCGACGCTGGGGCTCCCATCCGGGACGCCATTTCGACGCGTTTCCCGAACCTTTCCCGGTTCGCGCCGCCCCATCCGGGACGCCACGAACTTGAGACGCGATTTTTCCTAACGCCTCGGTCGGGCGCCGCCCCGATCCGGGGACGCCACGGAATTCGATGCTTTATTCAAGTTCCCCCGGGTTCGCGCTGGGCCCCGATCCAGGAACTCCGTGAATTCCAGAGGCCTTTTTCCTGACATTCCCGGTCGGGCCGGGCCCCGATCCGGGACGCCACGGAATTCGAGGCGCTTTTTTCCCCACGCTCCAGGTCGGGCGCTGGCCCCGATCCGGGACGCCGCGAATTTCCAGAGGCCTTTTTTCCCGATATTCGCGGGTCGGGCGGGGCCCCGATCCGGGACGCCACGGAACTCCAGACGCTGCATTTTCCCGACCTTCCAGGGTCGGGCGCTGACCCCGATCCGGGACGCCGCGAATTCCAGACGCTGCTTTTTTCCCGACGACGCCCGGTCGGGCGCCCAGATCCGGGACGCCACGGAATCCGGGACGCCCGGGTCGACGCCAATTTCCCGACGGACGCCGCGTAATTCCAGAGGCCTTTTTTCCCAACATTCCCGGTCGGGCGCTGGCCCCGATCCGGGACGCCGCGAACTCCAGACGCGTTTTTTCCCGGGCTTCCAGGGTCGGGCGCTGACCCCATCCGGGACGCCGCGAATTCCAGACGTGTTTTTTCTCGACGCTTCCCGGTCGGGCGCTGCCTCGATCCGGGACGCCACGGAATTCCAGAGGCGTTTCCCGGTTGGTCGACGCTGGGCCTCATCCGGGACGCCGCTGGATTCCAGAGGCCTTTTTTCCTAACATTCCCGGTCGGGCGCTGGGCCCAGATCCAGGGACGCCGGGAATACCGGACGAGGCGTTCCTCGACTTTCCAGGGTCGGCCCCGCCGCCGATCCGGGACGCCGCGAATACCGACGCCTTTTTTCCCGACCTTCCCGGTCGCGCGCCGGGCCCCCCGATCCGACGCCGCGAATACCGACGTGTTTTTTCCCGACGCTTTCGGGTCGACGCCGCCCCGATCCGGGACGCCGGAATTCCGACGCTGGTATTCCTGGGTCGGGCGCTTTCCGGGACGCCACGGAATTCGACGCGCTTTTTCCCGACGGGTCGCTGGGCCCCGATCCGGGACGCCGTGGAATTCCGACGAAGTTTTTTTTCCGACCATTCCCGGTCGGGCGCTGACCCGATCCGGACGCCGCAGAATTCCGACGCGTTTCGACCTTCCTGATTGGCGCTGCCCTCGATCCGGGGACGCCGTAATTCGACGCTTTTTCCCGACCTTCCCGGTCGGGCGCTGGGCCTCGATCCGGGACGCCACGGAATTCCAGAGGCGTTTTCCGACGTTTCCAGGACGCCGCTGAAATTCCGGGACGCCGCTGAATTCCAGAGGCCTTTTTCCCAACATTCCCGGTCGGCGCTGGGCCCCGATCCGGGACGCCGCAGAATACCGACGAAGCTTTTTCTCGACGGGTTGGCCTGGGCCCCGATCCCGGACGCCGCGGAACTCCGACGCTTTTTTTTCCCCGACCTTCCCGGTCGTGGCGCTGCCTTATCCGGGGACGCCACGGAATACCGACGTCCCGGTCGGGTCGACGCTCGGGCCTCGATCCGGGGACGCCGCGGAATTCCGAGGCGTTTTTCCGACGATTTCCAGGTCGGGCGCTGGCCCCCGATCCGGGACGCCGCAGAATTCGACGGATGCCCGACTTTTCGGGTCCGCCTCATCCGGGATGCCGTCCCCGACGGTCGGGCGCTGGGCCCCGATCCGGGACGCCGTGAATTCGCTTTTCTTCCCCGACCTTCCCGGGTCGGCGCGGGGCCCGATCCAAGGACGCCGCGGAATTCCGGACGTTTTTTTCCCGACATTTCGGTCGGGCGCGCCGATCCGTGGACGCCCAGAATTCCGAGGCCGGACGCCGGGCGAATTCCAGAGGCCTTTTCCCCGACATTCCCGGTCGGGCGCCGGGGCTCGATCCGGGACGCCAGAATTCCAGACCAGAGGCTTTTTCCCCGACATTCCCGGTCGGGCGCCAGGCCCTGATCCAGGGACGCCGCGAATTCGGACGCCTTTTTCCCGACATTCCCAGGTCGGGCCGCCGGGACCCGATCTGTGGACGCCGCCCGAATTCCGGACACGCTTTTTTCACGACATTCCCGGTCAGCGCTGGGCTCCTGATCCAGGGACGCCGAACTCCGGACAAGTTTTTTCCTGATCTTCCAGGGGCGGCGCACGCCACGACATTCCGATCCCGGGACTCCGCTGAACTCCGACACGCTTTTCCTGACTTCCTGGGTCGCACCGGGGCCCCGATCCGGGACGCCGCGAATTCCGAAGCGCTTTTATCCCGACTTTCGCTGGTCGGGCGCTGGGCCCCATCCGGGAACGCCGAATTCCAGAAGCCTTCTATCCCGACATTCCTGGTCGGGCGCCCCGTCCCCGATCCGGGACGCCGCGAATTCGACGCGATTTTTCCGACATTCCGGTCGGGCGCCGCGGCCCCGATCTGGGGACGCCACGGAATTCGAGGTGTTTTTTCCCCGACGTTTCGGTCGGGCGCTGGGCCCCGATTGGGAGACGCCACAGAATTCCAGAGGCCTTTTTCCCGACATTCCCGGTCGGGCGCCAGGGCCCCAATCAGGGACGCCACGGAATTCGACACGCTTTTTCCCGACATTCCTTTGTCGGGCGCTGGGCCCCGATCCGGGAACGCCGCGAATTCCAGAAGCCTTTTATCCCGACATTCCCGGTCGGGCGCTGCCCCGATCCAGGGACGCCGCGAATTTCCAGATGCGTTTATTCCCACCTTCCCGGTCTACGCCGGGCCCCGATCCGGGACGCTGCGGAACTCCGATGCGATTTTCCCGGACCTTCCATGGTCGCCGCTGCGGCCCCGATCCGGGACGCCACGGAACTCCGACGCGCTTCCCCGACCTTCCAGGGTCGGGCGCTGCCGCCCCGATCCGGGACGCCGCTGAACTCCGACGCGCTTCCCGACCATCCTGGGTCGCACTGCCCCCATCCGGGAGCACCACGGAATTCGATGCATATTTTCCCGACGCATTCGGCCGGGCGCCGCCCTGATCCGGGACGCCGCGAATACCGGACGTGTTTTTTCCCGACGCCTCGGTCGACGCTGGGGCCCCGATCCGGGACGCCGCGGAATTCGACGCTGCTTTTTTCCCAACCTTCCCGGTCTGCGCCGCCCCGATCCGGGACGCCGCGGAACTTGAGACGCGATTTTTCCTAACGCTTCCCGGTCGGGCGCCGCCTCGATCCGTGGACGCCACGGAATTCGGATGCTTCCCCCCAAGTTCCCGTGTTCGCGCAGGGGCCCCGATCCAGGAACTCCGCGAATTCCAGAGGCCTTTTTTTCCTGACATTCCCGGTCGGGCCGCCCCGATCCGGGACGCCACGGAATTCGGAGGCGTTTTCCCCACGCCTCGGTCTGCGCCGCCCCGATCCAGGGACGCCGCGATTTCCAGAGGCCTTTTTTTCCCGAGATTCGCGGGTCGGCGCCGCCCCGATCCGGGACGCCGCGGAACTCCAGACGCTGCATTTTCCCGACCTTCCAGGGTCGGGCGCTGACCCCGATCCGGGACGCCGCGAATTCCAGACGTGTTTTTCCCCGACGCCCCGGTCGGGCGCTGCCTAGATCCGGGACGCCACGGAATTCCAGAGGCGTTTTTCCCGACGCTTTCGGGTCGACGCTGGCCCCGATCCGGGACGCCAGCGAATTCCAGAGGCCTTTTTTTTTCCTAACATTCCCGGTCGGGCGCCGGGCCTCGATCCGGGACGCCATGAAATCCCAGACGCTGTATTTTCCCGACCTTCCAGGGTCGGGCGCCGACCCCGATCCGGGACGCCGCGAATTCCAGACGTGTTTTTCCCGACGCCTCGGTCGGGCGCTGCCTCGATCCGGGACGCCACGGAATTCCAGAGGCGTTTATTCCCGACGCCTTTCGGGTCGACGCTGGGGCCCCGATCCGGGACGCCGTAATTCCAGAGGCCTTTTTCCCAACATTCCCGGTCGGGCGCTGGGCCCAGATCCAGGGACGCCGCAGAATACCGAACGAGTTTTTTCGACCTTCCAGGGTTGGCCTCGCCCCGATCCGGGACGCCGCTGAACTCCGACGCTTTTTCCCCGATTTTCCCGGTCGCGCTGGGTTCCTTATCCGTGACGCCGCGAATACCGACGTGTTTTTTCCCGACGCTTCGGGTCGACGCTGGGGCCCCGATCCGGGACGCCATGAATTCGGACGCTGCTTTCCGGAATCTCCTGGGTCGGCGCTGGGCCCCGATCTGGGGACGCCGCGAATTCGGACGCTGCTTTTTCCCGACTTTCGCTGGTCGGGGTCGGGCCCCGATCCGGGACGCCGGGAATTCCCGACGAAGTTTTTTTCCCGACCTTCCGGGTCGGGCGCTGACCCCGATCCAAGACGCCGAAATTCCGACGCTTTTCCCGACCTTCCTGATTGGCGCCGGGCTCGATCCAAGGACGCCGTAATTCCGGACGTGTTTTTTCCCAACCTTCCCGGGTCGGCGCCGGGGCCCCGATCCGTGGACGCCACAGAATTCCAGAGGCGTTTTTCCCGACATTTCCAGGTCGGCGGCGGGGCCCCGATCAGGGGACGCCGCAGAATTCCGACACGTTTTTTCCCGACATTCCTGGGTCAGCGCCGGGCCGCGGGAATTCCAGAAGCCTTTATCCCGACATTCCCGGTCGGGCGCTGGGCCCTAATCCGGGTACGCCACGAATTCCAGATGCCTTTTTCCCCGACATTCCCGGGTCGGGCGCTGGGGCCCTGATTCGGGACGCCGCGTAATTCCAGAGGCCTTTTTTCCCGACATTCCCGGGTCGGCGCCGGGGCCCCGATCCTGGGACGCCGCATAATTCCAGAGGCCTTTTTCCCCCGACATTCCCGGGTCGACGCCAGGGCCCTGATCCGGGGACGCCGCGGAATTCCGGACGCGTTTTTTCCCGACTTTCGCGGGTCGGGGTTGGGGCCCCGATCCGGGGACGCCGTGGAATTCCCGACGAGTTTTTTCCCGACCTTCCCGGTCGGGCGCTGACCCCGATCCAAGACGCCGCGAATTCCGGACGCTGCTTTTTCCCGACCTTCCCTGGTTGGCGCCGGCCTCGATCCAAGGACGCCGTAATTCCGGACGTTTTTTTCCTAACCTTTCCGGTCGGGCGCTGCCTCGATCCGTGGACGCCACAGAATTCCAGAGGCGTTTTTCCCGACATTTCCAGGTCGGGCGGCGGCCCTCGATCAGGGGACGCCGAGAATTCCGACACGTTTCCCGACATTCCCGGTCAGCGCCGGGGCCGCGGGAATTCCAGAAGCCTTTTATCCCGACATTCCCGGTCGGGCGCTGGGCCCCAATCCGGGACGCCACGTAATTCCAGATGCCTTTTTCCCCCGACATTCCCGGGTCGGGCGCTGGGGCCCTGATTCGGGACGCCGCTGAACTTCCAGAGGCCTTTTTTTCCGACATTCCCGGTCGGCGCCGGGCCCCGATCCTGGGACGCCGCATACCCCAGAGGCCTTTTCCTCGACATTCCCGGTCGACGCCAGGGCCCTGATCCGGGACGCCGCGAATTCGGATGCGCTTTTTTCCCGACATTCCCAGGTCGGCGCCGCCCCGATCTGTGGACGCCGCAGAATTCCGACACGCTTTTTTCACGATATTCCCGAAGCCAGCGCTGCCTCCCGATCCGGGACGCCGCGAACTCCGGACAAGTTTTTTTCCTGATCTTCCAGGGTCGGGCGCTGTGACTTTATCCGGGACGCCGCTGAACTCCGACACGCTTTTTCCCTGACTTCCTGGGTCGCACCGCCCCGATTCGGGACGCCGCGAATTCGAAGCGCTTTTATCCCGATTTCGCTGGTCGGGCGCTGGCCCCGATCCGGGAACGCCGCGAATTCCAGAAGCCTTCTATCCCGACATTCCCGGTCGGGCGCCGGTCTCGATCCGGGACGCCGCGGAATTCGACGCGATTTTTCCGACATTCTCGGTCAGCGCCGCTGCCCCCCGATCCGGGACGCCACGGAATTCGAGGTGTTTTTCCCGACGCCCCGGTCGGGCGCTGGGGCCCCGATTGGGAGACGCCAGAATTCCAGAGGCCTTTTTTTCCCGACATTCCCGGTCGGGCGCCAGGGCCCCAATCAGGGACGCCACGGAATTCGACACGCTTTTCCCGACATTCCTTTGTCGGGCGCCGGGGCCCCGATCCGGGAACGCCATGAATTCCAGAAGCCTTTTCCCCGACATTCCCGGTCGGGCGCTGGGCCCCGATCCACGGACGCCGCGAATTCCAGATGCGTTTATTCCCCACCTTCCCGGTCTACGCCGGGCCTCGATCCGGGACGCCACGGAACTCCGACGCTGTATTTTCCCGACCTTCCAGGGTCGCCGCGGGCCCCGATCCGGGACGCCACGGAACTCCGGACAAGTTTTTTTCCTGATCTTCCAGGGTCGGCGCCGCGGCCCCGATCCGGGACGCCGCTGAACTCCGACACGCTTTTTTCCCCGAACTTCCTGAGTCGCACCGCCCCGATTCGGGACGCCGAATTCGAAGCGCTTTTATCCCGACTTTCGCTGGTCGGGGCCGGGCCCGATCCGGGACGCCGTGGAATTCCTAACGAAGCTTTTTCCCCGACCTTCCCGGTCGGGCGCTGGAACCCGATCCGAGGACGGCGCGAATTCGACGCTGCTTTTCCTAAACTTCCCGGTCGGCACCGCCCCATCCGGGAACGCCACGGAATTCCAGAAGCCTTCTATCCCGACATTCCCGGTCGGGCGCCGTCCCCGATCCGGGACGCCGCGAATTCGACGCGATTTTTCCTGACATTCCTGGGTCGGGCGCCGCTGCCTCGATCCGGGACGCCACGGAATTCGAGGCGTTTTTCCGACGTTTCCCGGTCGGGTGCCGGGCCCCGATTGGGAGACGCCGCGTAATTCCAGAGGCCTTTTTTTCCCGACATTCCCGGTCGGGCGCCAGGGCCTCGATCAGGGGACGCCACGGAATTCCGACACGCTTTTTCCCGACATTCCTTTGTCGGGCGCTGGGCCCGATCCGGGACGCCACGGAACTCCGACGCTGCTTTTTCCGACCTTCCAGGTTCGGCGCTGCGCCTCTATCCGGGACGCCGAAAACTCCGGACGCGTTTTTTCCCCGACCATCCTGGGTCGCACTGCCTCGATCCGGGAGCGCCACGGAATTCGATGCATATTTTCCCGACGCATTCGGCCGGGCGCTGCCTTGATCCGCGGACGCCGCGAATACCGACGCGTTTTTTCCCGACGCTCCCGGGTCGACGCTGGGGCCCCGATCCGGGACGCCGCGAATTCGACGCTGCTTTTTCCCGACTTCTGGCCGGGCGCTGCCTTGATCCGGGACGCCACGGAACTCGACGCGTGTTTTCCCGACGCCCTGGGTCGGCGCCGCCCCTCGATCCGGGACGCCATGGAATTCGACGCTGCTTCGGGATTTCGCGGGTCGGGGTCGGGGCCTCGATCCGGGACGCCGTAATTCCCGACGACGTTTTTCCCGACCTTCCGGGTCGACGCTGACCCCGATCCGAGGACGCCGCGAATTCGGACGCTGCTTTTTCCCGACCTTCCTGGTTGGCGCCGGGGTCCGATCCGGGACGCCGTAATTCGACGTGTTTTTTTCCTAACCTTCCGGTCGGGCGCTGCCTCGATCCGTGGACGCCAGAATTCCAGAGGCGTTTTTCCCGACATTTCCAGGTCGGGCGCGGGCCTCGATCAGGGGATGCCGCGAAATTCGACACGCTTTTTTCCCGACATTCTGGGTCAGCGCCGGGCCGCTGGAATTCCAGAAGCCTTTTTCTCGACATTCCCGGTCGGGCGCCGCCCCAATCCGGGACGCCACGTAATTCCAGAGGCCTTTTTCCCGACATTCCCGGGTCGGGCGCCGGGGCCTGATCCGGGACGCCGCGAACTCCAGAGGCCTTTTTTCCCGATATTCCCGGTCGGGCGCTGGGCCCCGATCCTGGGACGCCGCATTCGGGAATGATTCCAGAGGCCTTTTTTTCCGACGACATTCCCGGTCGACGCCAGGGCCCCGATCCGGGACGCCGAATTCCGACACGCTTTTTTTTCGGCACATTCCCGAAGTCAGCGCTGCCCCGATCCGGGACGCCGATGAACTCCGGACAAGTTTTTTCCTGATCTTCCAGGGTCGGGCGCTGCGGCCCCGATCCGGGACGCCGCTGAACTCCGACACGCTTTTTTCGAACTTCCTGGGTCGCACCGCCCCGATTCGGGACGCCGGAATTCGGAAGCGCTTTTTCCCGACATTCGCGGTCGGGCCGGGCCCCATCCGGGACGCCGTGGAATTCCTAACGAAGTTTTTTCCCGACCTTCCCGGTCGGGCGCTGGGAACCCGATCCGAGGACGGCGCTGAATTCGACGCTGCTTCTTTCCTAAACTTCCCGGTCGGGCACTGCCCCCGATCCGGGAACGCCACGGAATTCCAGAAGCCTTTATCCCGACATTCCCGGTCGGGCGCCCGGTCCCGATCCGGGACGCCGCGAATTCGACGCGATTTTTCCTGACATTCCTGGGTCGGCGCCGGGCCCCGATCCGGGACGCCACGGAATTCGAGGCGCTTCCCGACGCTCCCGGTCGGGTGCCGGGCCCCATTGGGAGACGCCACGGAATTCCAGAGGCCTTTTTCCCGACATTCCCGGTCGGGCGCCAGGGCCCCGATCAGGGACGCCACGGAATTCGACACGCTTTTTCCGACATTCCTTTGTCGGGCGCTGGGGCCCCCGATCCGGGAACGCCGCGACTTCCAGAAGCCTTTTTCCCGACATTCCCGGTCGGGCGCTGGGCCCCGATCCAGGGACGCCGCGAATTCCAGATGCTTTTTCCCACCTTCCCGGTCTACGCCGGGCCCCTGATCCGGGACGCTGCGGAACTCCGACGCGTTTTTCCCTGACCTTCCAGGGTCGCCGCCGGGCCCTGATCCGGGACGCCAATCCGCGAACTCCGACGCTGCTTTTTCCCGGTCTTCCAGGGTCGGGCGCTGCCGCTTCCGATCCGGGACGCCGCTGAACTCCGGACGCGCTTTTTCCCGACATTCCTGGGTCGCACGCCCTCGATCCGGGACGCCACGGAATTCCGACGCTGCTTTTCCCGACCTTCCTGGTTGGCGCTGGGGCCCGATCCGGGACGCCGTAAATTCCGACGTTTTTTTCCCAACCTTCCCGGTCGGGCGCAGGCCCCGATCCGGGACGCCGCGAGAATTCCAGAGGCGTTTTTCCCGACATTTCCAGGTCGGGCGGCGGGGCCCCGATCAGGGACGCCAGAATTCGGACACGCTTTTTTCCCGACATTCCCGGTCAGCGCCGGGCCGCGAATTCCAGAATCCTTTTTTATCCCGACATTCCCGGTCGGGCGCTGGGCCCCAATCCGGGACGCCACGTAATTCCAGAGGCCTTTTTCCCGACATTCCCCGGGGTCGGGCGCCGGGGCCCTGATCCGGGACGCCGCGGAATTCCAGAGGCCTTTTTCCCGACATTCCCGGTCGGGCGCCGCCCCGATCCTGGGACGCCGCGTGGAATTCCAGAGGCCTTTTTTTTCCCGACATTCCCGGTCGACGCCAGGGCCCCGATCCGGGACGCCGCGAATTCGACGCTGCTTTTTCCCGATATTCCCAGGTCGGGCGCCGGCCCCGATCTGTGGACGCCGCAGAATTCGGACACGCTTTTTTCACGATTCCCCGGTCAGCGCTGCCCCGATCCGGGACGCCGCGAACTCCGGACAAGTTTTTTTCCTGATCTTCCAGGGTCGGGCGCCGGGGCCCCGATCCGGGACGCCGCTGAACTCCGGACGCGCTTTTTCCCGACCTTCCTGGGTCGGGCGCCGCCCCGATCCGGGACGCCGCGGAATTCCGGAAGCGCTTTTCCCCGACTTCCGGTCGGGCCGGGCTCCCGATCCGGGACGCCGAATTCCGACGAAGTTTTTTCCCGACCTTCCCGGGTCGGGCGCTGACTCCGATCCGGGACGGGCGCGAATTCGGACGCAGTTTCTTCCTAAACTTCCTGGTCGGGCGCTGGCCCCGATCCGCAACGCCGCGAATTCTGATGCTTCTTTTTCGACATTCCCAGGTCGGGCGCCAGGCCCCGATCTGGGGACGCCGGGAATTTCGACACGTATTTTCTCGACATTCCCGGTCAGCGCCCGATCCGGGACGCGGAATTCCCAGAAGCCTTTTATCCCGACATTCCCGGGTCGGGCGCCCAGGCCCCGATCCGGGACGCCGCGAATTCCCGACGCAATTTTTCCCAACATTCCCGGTCGGGCGCTGGGCCCCGATCTGGGGACGCCACGGAATTCGGAGGCGTTTCCCGACGCTCCGGTCGGGCACCGGGCCCCGATCCGGGACGCCGCGGAATTCGAGGCCTTTTTCCTGATGTTCCCGGTCGGTGCCAGGGCCTCGATCCGGGACGCCGCAGAAATCTGACGCTGCTTTCGACATTCCCAGGTCGGGTGCCGGGTCCCCGAACTGGGACGCCGCGAATTCGAGGAGCCTTTTTCCCGACATTCCCGGTCGGGCACCGTGCCCCGATCCGGGAACGCCGCGAATTCCAGAAGCCTTTTTATCCCAACATTCCCGGTCGGGCGCCGCCCCCGATCCAGGGACGCCGCGAATTCGAGGCATTTATTCCCACGCCTCCCGGTCGGGCGCCGCCCCGATCCGGGACGCCACGAATTCCAGAGGCCTTTTTTCCCGACATTCCCGGTCGGCGCCGCCCCTATCCGGGACGCCGGGAACCAGACGCCTTTTTTCCGACCTTTCCGGGTCGGGCACTGGGGCCCCGATCCGGGATGCCGCGAATTCCGAAGCCTTTTTCGGCCGACATTCCCAGGTCAGCGCTGGGGCCTGGTCTGGGGACGCCGCCGAACTCCGGACGCTGTTTTCCAGGGTCGAATTCCTGGGTCAGCACCGGGCCGCGGGAATTCCAGAAGCCTTTTATCCGGACGCCCGGTCGGGCGCTGGGCTCCCGATCCGGGACGCCGCGAATTCCGGACGGTTTTTCCCGACATTCCTGGGTCGGGCGCTGCCCCGATCCGGGACGCCGTGAACTCCGAGGCGCTTCCCGACCTTCCGGTCGGGCGCTGGGCCCCGATCCGGGAACGCCACGGAATTCCAGAAGCCTTTATCCCGACATTCCCGGTTCGGCGCCGCCTCGATCCAGGGACGCCGCCGAATTTCGGATGCGTATTTCCCGACTTTCCCGGTCTACGCTGGGGCCCCATCCGGGACGCCGCGTAATTCCAGAGGCCTTTATCCCGACATTCCCAGGTCGGGCGCCGCCCCGATCCGGGACGCCGCGAACTCCGGATGCGTTTTTTCCCGACCTTCCAGGGTCGGGCGCCGGCCCCCTGTCAGGGACGCCGCGAACTCCGGACGCGATTTTTCCCGGCTTGCAGGGTCGGGCGCTGCGGCCCCGATCCGGGACGCCGCGGAACTCCGACGCTGCTTTTTCCCGACATTCCCGGTCGCACGCTGGGCCCCGATCCGGGACGCCGCGGAATTCGGAGGAGTTTTTTCCCGACCTTCCCGGTTGGCACCGTGCCCCGATCCGGGACGCCACGGAATTCGAGGCGTTTTTCCCGACGCTCCCGGTCGGGCACCGCCCCGATCCAGGGACGCCAGAATTCGAGGCCGCCTTTCCCCGACAAGTACCGGGTCGGGCGCTGGGCCCCCGATCCAGGGACGCCGCGAATTCCAGAGGCCTTTTTCCCCGACAATTCCCGGTCGGGCGCTGGGCGCCCGATCCGGGACGCCGAACTCCGATGCGATTTTTCCCGACCTTCCAGGGTCGGGCGCCGCCCCGGTCCGGGACGCCACGGAACTCCGGACGCTGCTTTCCTGAAATTGCAGGGTCGGGCGCTGTGGCCCCGATCCGGGACGCCGCTGAACTCCGACGCTGCTTTTCCCGACCTTCCTGGGTCGGGCACTGGGGCCCCGATTTGGGGACGCCGAATTCCGGAGGAGTTTTTTTCCCGACCTTCCCGGTTGGCACCGCCGCCCCTATCCGGGATGCCGCGAATTCGGACGCTTTTTCCCGACATTCCCGGTCGGCGCTGGGGCCATCCGGGACGCCACGGAATTCCAGAGTCCTTTTATCCCGACATTCCCGGTCGGGCGCTGGGCCCCGATCTGGGACGCCACGGAATTCCGGACACGCTTTTTTCCCGACATTCCCGGTCGGGCGCCGGGCCCCGATCTGGGGACGCCGCGAATTCCGACCCGCTTTTTCCGACATTCCCGGTCGGGCGCTGGGCCCCGATCCGGGACGGCGCGAATTCCAGACGCCTTTTTCTCGACATTCCCGGATCAGCGCTGGGGCCCCCGATCCGGGACGCTGCGAATTCGGACGCTGCTTTTTCCCGACCTTCCAGGGTCAGCGCCGGGCCCCGGAATTCCAGAAGTCTTTAATACCGACGCGTTCCCGGTCGGGCGCCGCGCCCCGATCCGGGACGCCACGGAATTCGATGCATTTTTTCCCGACATTCCCGGTCGGGCGCTGCCCCGATCCGGGACGCCGCGGAATTCGACGCGATTTTTCCCCGACCTTCCCGGTCGGGCGCTGGCCTCATCCGGGACGCCGCGAAATTCCGACGCTGCTTTTTCCCGACGCATCCCGGTCGGGCGCTGCCCCGATCCGGGAACGCCACGAATTCCGACGCTGCTTTATCCCGACGCGTTCCGGTCGGGCGCTGGGCTGAATCTGGGGACGCCACGGAATTCGGATGCGATTGTTCCCGTGTTCGCGGGCGGGCCCCGATCCAACGCCACCGAATTCCAGAGGCCTTTTTCCTGACATTCCCGGTCGGGCGCCGGGGCCCCGATCCGGGACGCCACGGAATTCGGAGGCGTTTTTTCCCACGCCTCGGTCGGCGCTGGCCCCGATCCAGGGACGCCGCGAATTTCCAGAGGCCTTTTTTCCCGACATTCGCGGGGTCGGGCGCTGGGGCCCCGATCCGGGATGCCGCGAACTCCAGACGCGTATTTTCCCGACCTTTCCAGGGTCGGCTGCTGACCGATCCGGGACGCCGCGAATTCCAGACGAGTTTTTTCCCGACATTCCCGGTCGGGCGCCAGGCCACGATCCGGGACGCCGCGAATTCCAGAGGCCTTTTTTCCCCGACATTCCCGGTCGGGCGCCGCCCCCGACCCGGGACGCCACGAATTCGGACGAAGTTTTTTCTCGACCTTCCAGGGTCGGGCCCGCCCCGATCCGGGGACACAACGGAACTCGGACGCGTTTTTTCCCAACCTTCCCGGTCGGGCGCCAGGGCCCCGATCCAGGGACGCCACGAATTCCGAGACGCTTTTTCCCAACGCCGGGTCGCTGCTGCCCCGATCCGGGACGCCGCGGAATTCCAGAGGCCTTTTTCCCGACATTCCCGGTCGGGCGCAGGGCCCCTATCCGGGACGCTGCGGAATCCGGACGCTTTTTTTTCCGACCTTCCAGGGTCGGGCGCTGCGGTCCCGATCCGGGACGCCGCTGAATTCGACGCTGCTTTTTTCCGACCTTCCCGGTCGCACGCGGTCCCATCCGGGACACCGCGAATTCGGACGCTTTTTCCCGACCTTCCCAGGTCGGCGCTGCCCCGATCCGGGACGCCGCGAATTCCAGAGGAGTTTTTTCCCGACCTTCCAGGGTCGGGCACCGCCCCGATCCGGGATGCCGCGAATTCGACGCTCGCTTTCCCCGACATTCCCAGGTCAGCGCTGGGGCCTGGTCTGGGACGCCGCCGACCCGACGCTTTTTCCCGAAATTCCTCAGCGCGCCGGGACGCCGCGGAATTTCCAGAAGCCTTTATCCCGACATTCCCGGGTCGGGCGCCGGCCCTAACTGGGACGCCGCGAATTCCGACGCTGCTTCCCGACATTCCCGGTCGGGCGCTGCCCCGATCCGGGACGCCGAATTCCGGACGGTTTTTTCCCGACATTCCAGGGTCGGGCGCTGCCTCAATCCGGGACGCCGACTTCCGGAGGCGAGGCGTTTCGACATTCCGGTCGGGCGCTGACCTCCGATCCGGGAACGCCGCGGAATTCCAGAAGCCTTTATCCCGACATTCCCGGTCGGGCGCCGCCTCGATCCAGGGACGCCGCCAATTTCGATGCGTTATTTCCACTTTCCCGGTCTACGCTGGGGCCCCGATCCGGGACGCCGCGGAATTCCAGAGGCCTTTATCCCGACATTCCCAGCTCGGGCGCCGCCCCGATCCGGGACGCCGCGGAATCCCGATGCGTATTTTCCCGACCTTCCAGGGTCGACGCCGGGGCCCCTGTCAGGGGACGCCGCGGAACTCCGGACGCGATTTTTCCCGAACTTGCATGGTCGGGCGCCAGACCCCGATCCGGGACGCCGCTGAACTCCGGACGCTGCTTCCGACCTTCCCGGTCGCACCGCCCCGATCCGGGACGCCGCGAATTCGAGGGGTTTTTCCCGCCTTCCCGGTTGGCACCGTGCCCTATCCCGGATGCCGCGAATTCGGACGCTGCTTTTTTCGACATTCCCGGTCGGGCGCCGGGCCCCGATCCCGACGCCACGGAATTCGAGGCATTTTTTCCCGACGCTTCCCGGTCAGCGCTGCCTCGATCCGGGACGCCACGGAATTCGAGGCGTTTCGACGCTCCCAGGTCGGGCACCGGGCCCCGATCCAGGACGCCAGAATTCCGAGGCCTTTCCCCGACAAGCACCGGTCGGGCGCTGGGGCCCCGATCCAGGGACGCCGCGAATTTCCAGAGGCCTTTTTCCCGAAATTCCCGGTCGGGCGCTGGGCCCCGATCCGGGACGCCGCGAACTCCGGACCTGTTTTTTCCCGACCTTCCAGGGTCGGGCGCCGCCCCGTCCGGGACGCCACGGAACTCCGGACGCTGCTTTTTCCTGAAATTGCAGGGTCGGGCGCCGTGGCCCCGATCCGGGACGCCGCTGAACTCCGGACGCTGCTTTTTTCCCCGACCTTCCCGGTCGCACTGGGGCCCCGATTCGGGACGCCGGCCCGAGGAGTTTTTTCCCGACCTTCCCGGTTGGCACCGTGCCCCTATCCGGGATGCCGCGAATTCCGGACGCTGCTCCCGACATTCCCGGTCAGCGCCGCCCCGATCCGGGACGCCGCAATTCCAGAGTTCTTTATCCCGACATTCCCGGTCGGGCGCCGGGCCCCGATCTGGGGACGCCGAGAATTCCGACACGCTTTTCCCGACATTCCCGGTCGGGCGCTGGCCCCGATCTGGGGACGCCGAATTCGACCCGCTTTCCCGACATTCCCGGTCGGGCGCTGGGCCCCGATCCGGGAAGGCGGAATTCCGCACGCTGCTTTTTCTCGAGACATTCCTGGATCAGCGCTGGGGCCCCGATCTGGGGACGACGCGAATTCGACGCTGCTTTTACCCGACATTCCCGGTCAGCGCTGCCGGAATTCCAGAAGTCTTTATACCGACATTCCCGGTCGGGCGCCGGCCCCATCCGGGACGCCACGGAATTCGGATGCGCTTTTTCGACATTCCCGGTCGGGCGCCGCCCCATCCGGGACGCCGCGAATTCCGACGCGATTTTTCCCGACATTCCCGGTCGGGCGCTGGCCCCGATCCGGGACGCCACGGAATTCGAGGCGTTTTTTCCCAACATTCCCGGTCGGCGCTGGGCCCAGATCCAGGACGCCGCAGAATACCGGACGAAGCTTTTCTCGACCTTCCAGGGTCGGCCCCGGGCCCGATCCGGGACGCCGCTGAACTCCAGACGCGCTTTTTTCCCGACCTTCCCGGTCGGGCGCTGGTTCCTTATCCGGGACGCCGCGAATACCGGACGTGTTTTTTCCCGACGCCTCGGGTCGACGCTGGGGCCCCGATCCGGGACGCCGCGAATTCGACGCTTTTTTTCCCGAACTTCCAGGGTCGGGCGCTGCCCCGATCCGGGACGCCGCGAATTCGGACGCTTTTTTCCGGGATTTTCCTGGTCGGGTCGGGGCCTCGATCCGGGACGCCGCGGAATTCCCGACGAAGTTTTTCCCGACTCTTCCCGGTCGGGCGCTGACCTCGATCCGGGACGCCGCGAATTCGACGCGTTTTCCCGACCTTCCTGATTGGCGCCGCCCCCGATCCGGGGACGCCAGTGTAATTCCGACGCCTTTTTTCCAACCTTCCCGGTCGGGCGCCGCCCCGATCCGGGACGCCACGGAATTCCAGAGGCGCTTTTTTCCGACGCTCCCGGTCGACGCTGGGGCCCCATCCGGGACGCCGCGAATTCCAGAGGCCTTTTTCCCAACATTCCCGGTCGGGCGCTGGGCCCCGATCCGGGACGCCGGAATACCGACGAAGTTTTTTCTCGACCTTCCAGGGTTGGCCTGCCCCGATCCGGGACGCCGCTGAACTCCGACGCGTTTTTTTCCCGACTTTCCCGGTCGCGCTGGGTTCCTTATCCGTGGACGCCGCGAATACCGACGTGTTTTTTTTTCGACGCCTCGGGTCGACGCTGGGGCCCCCGATCCGGGACGCCGCGAATTCCGACGCGTTTTTCCCGAATCTCCTGGGTCGGCGCCGGGCCCCGATCCGGGACGCCGCGAATTCGGACGCTTTTTCCCGACATTCGGGGTCGGGTCGGGGCCCGATCCGGGACGCCATGAATTCCCGACGAAGCTTTTTTCCCCGACCTTCCCGGTCGGGCGCTGACCCCGATCCGGGACGCCGCGGAATTCGACGCTGCTTTCCCGACCTTCCTGGTTGGCGCCGGGCCCGATCCAGGACGCCGTGGTAATTCCGACGCGTTTTTTCCGAACCTTCCCGGTCGGGCGCTGGGCCCCGATCCGGGACGCCACAGAATTCCAGAGGCGTTTTTCCCGACATTTCCAGGTCGGGCGCCGGGCCCCGATCAGGGGACGCCGCAGAGAATTCGGACACGTTTTTCCCGACATTCTCGGGCCAGCGCCGGGAACAAAGCGGAATTCCAGAAGCCTTTTATCCCGACATTCCCGGTCGGCGCTGCCCCAATCCGGGTACGCCACGAATTCCAGAGGCCTTTTTCCCCGACATTCCAGGGTCGGCGCCGGGGCTCCTATCCGGGACGCCACGGAATTCCAGAGGCCTTTTTTCCCGACATTCCGGTCGGCGCCGCCCCGATCCTGGGACGCCGCGATAATTCCCAGAGGCCTTTTTCCCCGACATTCCCGGGTCAACGCTGGGGCCCTGATCCGGGACGCCGCGGATTCCGGACGCGTTTTTTTTCCCGACATTCCCAGGTCGGGCGCTGGGCCCGATCCGGGGACGCCGCGAATTCGAACGCGTTTTCCGACATTCCCGAAGTCAGCGCCGGGCCCCGATCCGGGACGCCAAGGAACTCCGGACAAGTTTTTTCCTGATCTTCCAGGGTCGGGCGCCGTGACCCCCGATCCGGGACTCCGCTGAACTCCGACACGCGTTTTCCTGACTTCCTGGTCGCACCGGGCCCGATTCGGGACGCCGCGAATTCCAGAGCGCTTTTTATCCCGATTTTCGCAGGGCGGGCGCTGGGGCCCCGATCCGGGACGCCGCTGAATTTCCAGAAGCCTTCTATCCCGACATTCCCGGTCGGGCGCCAGGCCCTCGATCCGGGACGCCGCGAATTCCGACGCGATTTTTCCGGACATTCCCGGTCGGCGCCATGCCCCGATCCGGGACGCCACGGAATTCGGAGGTGTTTTTTCCCGACGCCCGGTCGGGCGCTGAGCCCCGATCCAGGGACGCCGCAGAATTCCAGAGGCCTTTTTCCCGACATTCCCGGTCGGGCGCCAGGGCCCCCAATCAGGGACGCCACGGAATTCGACACGCCTTTTCCCCGACATTCCTTTGTCGGGCGCTGGGCCCCCGATCCGGGAACGCCGCGGAATTCCAGAAGCCTTTATCCCGACATTCCCGGTCGGGCGCCGGGCCTCCGATCCAGGGACGCCGCGAATTCCAGATGCGCTTTTCCCACCTTCCCGGTCGCCGGGCCCGATCCGGGACGCCATGAACTCCGACGCTGCTTTTCCCGACCTTCCATGGTCGCCGCCAGGCCCCGATCCGGGACGCCACGGAACTCCGGACGCTGCTTTTCCCGACCTTCCAGGGTCGGCGCCGGGCCCCGATCCGGGACGCCGCTGAACTCCGACGCGTTTTTTTTCACGACCTTCCTGGGTCGCACTGGCCTCCGATCCGGGAGCGCCACGGAATTCGGATGCATATTTTCCCGACGCATCCGGTCGGCACCGCCCTGATCCGGGACGCCGCGAGAATACCGACGCGTTTTTTCCCGACGCTTCCCGGTCGACGCTGGGGCCCCGATCCGGGACGCCGCGGAATTCGGACGCGTTTTTCCCAACCTTCCCGGTCGCGCCGCCCCGATCCGGGACGCCCGCGAACTTGAGACGCGATTTTTCCCAACGCCCGGGTCGGGCGCCGGGGCCCCGATCCGGGACGCCATGAAACTCCAGACGCGCGTTTTTCCCGACCTTCCAGGGTCGGGCGCTGACCCCATCCGGGACGCCGCGAATTCCAGACGGTTTTTTCCCCGACGCCCGGTCGGGCGCTGGGCCTAGATCCGGGACGCCACGGAATTCCAGAGGCGCGCTTCCCGACGCCGGTCGGCGCTGGGCCCCGATCCGGGACGCCGCGAATTCCAGAGGCCTTTTTCCCAACATTCCGGTCGGCGCTGCCCCGATCCGGGACGCCGGAACTTCAGAGACGTTTTTTTCCCGACATTCCAGGGTCGGGCGCCGACCCCGATCCGGGACGCCGCGAATTCCAGACGCTGTTTTTTCCCGACGCCTCGGGTCGGGCGCCGGGCCCCCCGATCCGGGACGCCACGGAATTCCAGAGGCGTTTTTCCCGACATTCCCGGTCGCGCGCTGCCCCGATCCGGGGACGCCAGGAATTCCAGAGGCCTTTTTCCCGACATTCCCAGGTCGGGCGCTGGGCCCAGATCCAGGGACGCCAGAATACCGGACGCGCTTTTTTCCCGACCTTTCCAGGGTTGGCGCCGGGGCCGATCCGGGACGCCGCGAACTCCGACGCGTTTTTTCCCGACCTTCCCGGTCGCGCGCTGCCCTTATCCGTGGACGCCGCGAATACCGGACGTGTTTTTTCCCGACGCTCCGGGTCGACGCTGGGGGCCCCGATCCGGGACGCCAGAATTCCGACGCGCTTTTTCCCCGACTTTCCGGGTCGGCGCCGGGCCCCGATCCGGGACGCCGCGAATTCGACGCGCTTTTTCCCGACCTTCCGGGTCGGGGCCGGGCCCGATCCGGGACGCCAGGAATTCCCGACGAGTTTTTTTCCCGACCTTCCCGGTCGGGCGCTGACCCCGATCCAAGACGCCGCGAATTCCGGACGCTTTTTCCCGACCATCCCTGGTCGGCGCCGCCCCATCCGGGGACGCCGCGGAACTCGGACGCGTTTTTCCCGACCTCCCCGGTCGGGCGCCGGGCGCCCTTATCCGTGGACGCCGCAGAATTCCGGAGGCGTTTTTCCGACATTTCCAGGTCGGGCGCGGGGCCCGATCCGGGGACGCCGAAATTCGACACGCTTTTTTCCCGACGCTTCCCGGGCAGCGCCGGGACGAGCGGAATTCGGACGCGAAGGCGTTTTCCCGACGATTCGGGTCGGGCGCTGGGGCCCCGAATCCGGGACGCCACGAATTCCAGATGCCTTTTTCCCGACATTCCCGGGTCGGGCGCTGGGCCCGATCCGGGACGCCGCGAATTCCAGAGGCCTTTTTTTCCCGACGTTCCCGGTCGGCGCTGCCCCGATCCGGGACGCCGCGGAATTCCAGAGGCCTTTTTCCCGACATTCCCGGTCGGCGCCAGGGCCCGATCCGGGACGCCGAATTCCAGACGCCTTTTTTCCCGACATTCCCAGGTCGGGCGCCGGGCCCCGATCCGGGGACGCCGCGGAATTCCGGACGCGCTTTTTCCCGACATTCCCGGTCAGCGCTGGGCCCCGATCCGGGACGCCGCGAACTCCGGACAAGTTGTTTCCCATCTTTCCAGGGTCGGGCGCCGGGCCCCGATCCGGGACGCCGCTGAACTCCGACACGTTTTTTTCCTGACTTCCTGGGTCGCACCGGGGCCCCGATTCGGGGACGCCGAATTCCGAAGCGTTTTATCCCGACTTTCGCGGGTCGGCGCCGGGGCCCCGATCCGGGAACGCCGCAGAATTCCAGAAGCCTTTTATCCCGACATTCCCGGGTCGGGCGCCGGGCCCCGATCCGGGACGCCGCGAATTCGGACGCGTTTTTTCCCGACATTCCCGGGTCGGGCGCTGCCCCGATCCGGGGACGCCACGGAATTCCAGAGGCGTTTTCCCGACATTTCCAGGTCGGGCGCCGGGCCCCGATCCGGGACGCCGCGGAATTCCAGACACCTTTTTCCCGACCTTCCCGGGTCAGCGCCTGGGGACGCGAATTCCAGAAGCCTTTATCCCGGAATTCCCGGGTCGGGCGCCGTTTTCCCGGGACGCCCTGAATTCCAGATGCCTTTTTCCCCGATCCGGGTCGGGCGCGCCCTGAATTCGGGACGCTGTTTTTTTTTTCCCGACATTCCCGGGTCGGCGCCGGGGCCCCGATCCTGGGACGCCGCATAATTCCAGAGGCCTTTTCCCCCCGACATTCCCGGGTCGACGCCAGGGCCCTGATCCAGCGACGCCGCGGAATTCCGGATGCGTTTTTTCCCGAGATTCCCAGGTCGGCGCCGGGGCCCCGATCCGTGGACGCCGCAGAATTCCGGACGCGTTTTTTCCGACATTCCCGGGTCGGCGCCGGGGCCCCGATCCGGGACGCCACGGAATTCCGGACGCGTTTTCCCGACCTTCCCGGGTCGGCGCTGGGCCCCGATCCAGGAACGCCGCGGAATTCCAGAGGCCTTTTTTTCCCGACATTCCCGGGTCGGCGCCGGGCCCCGATCCGGGACGCCACGGAATTCGGAGGCCTTTTTCCCGACATTCCTGGTCGGCGCCGGGCCCCGATCCTGGGACGCCGCGAAATTCCAGAGGCCTTTTTCCCCCGACATTCCCGGGTCAACGCCAGGGCCCTGATCCGGGACGCCGCGGAATTCCGGACGCGTTTTTTCCCGACATTCCCAGGTCGGCGCCGGGGCCCCGATCCGGGGACGCCGCAGAATTCCGGACACGTTTTTTCCCGACTTTCCCGGGTCGGCGCCGGGCCCCGATCCGGGACGCCGCGAACTCCGACAAGTTTTTTTCCTGATCTTCCAGGGTCGGGCGCCGGGACCCCGATCCGGGACGCCGCTGAACTCCGATGCGTTTTTTTCCTGACTTCCTGGGTCGCACTGGCCCGATCCGGGGACGCTATGAATTCCGGAAGCGTTTTATCCCGACTTTCGCGGGTCGGCGCCGGGGCCCCGATCCGGGAACGCCGCGGAATTCCAGAAGCCTTCTATCCCGACATTCCCGGGTCGGGCGCCCGGGCCCGATCCGGGACGCCATGAAATTCGGACGCGATTTTTCCCCGACATTCCCGGGTCGGCGCCAGGGCCCCGATCCGGGACGCCACGGAATTCGGAGGTGTTTTTTCCCCGACGTTCCCGGTCGGCGCGCTGGGGGCCCGATCCGGGAGACGCCAGGAATTCCAGAGGCCTTTTTCCCGACATTCCCGGTCGGCGCCAGGGCCCCAATCAGGGGACGCCACGGAATTCGGACACGTTTTCCCGACATTCCCGGGTCGGCGCTGGGCCCCCGATCCGGGAACGCCGCGGAATTCCAGAAGTTTTTATCCCGACATTCCCGGTCGGGCGCCGGGCCCCGATCCAGGGACGCCGAAATTCCAGATGCGTTTTTTCCCGACCTTCCCGGTCTACGCCGGGCCCCGATCCGGGACGCCGCGGAACTCCGACGCGTTTTTTCCCGACCTTCCAGGGTCACCGCCGGGGCTCCCGATCCGGGACGCCACGGAATTCTGACGCGTTTTCCCGACATTCCAGGGTCGGCGCTGGGGCCCCGATCCGGGACGCCGCGAATTCCGGAGGCGTTTTTCCCGACATTCCCGGGTCGGGCGCTGGGGCCCGATCCGGGAGCCCACGGAATCCGGATGCGTTTTTCCCGACATTCCCGGGTCGGCGCTGGGCCCCGATCCGGGGACGCCGCGAATACCGGAGGCCTTTTTCCCGACGCTTCCCGGTCGGCGCGACGCTGGGGCCCGATCCGGGACGCCGCGAATTCCGGACGCGTTTTCCCGACCTTCCAGGGTCGGGCGCTGGGGCCCGATCCGGGACGCCGCGGAATTCCGACGCGTTTTTTCCCGACGCTTCCGGGTCGGGCGCCGGGGCCCGATCCGGGACGCCGCGGAACTCCAGACGCGTTTTTTCCCGACATTCCCGGGTCGGCGCCTGGGGCCCGATCCGGGACGCCGCGAATTCCAGACGCGTTTTTTCCCGACCTTCCCGGGTCGGCGCCGGGCTGGTCCGATCCGGGACGCCGCTGAATTCGAGATGCCGTTTTCCCGACCATTCCTGGTCGGGCGCCGGGCCCCGATCCGGGACGCCACGGAATTCGAGAGTCCTTTTTTCCCGACATTCCCCGGTCGGGCGCCGGGGCCCGATCCGGGACGCCGCGGAATTCCGGACGCGTTTTTCCGACGTTCCCGGTCGGGCCCGGCCCGATCCGGGACGCCACGGAATTCGGAGGCGTTTTTCCCGACATTCCGGGTCGGGCGCCGCCCGATCCGGGACGCCGCGGAATACCGACGACGCTTTTTCCCCGACATTCCCGGGTCGGCGCCGGGCCCGATCCGGGACGCCGCGGAAATTCCAGACGCGTTTTTTCCCGACTTTCCCGGGTCGGCGCCGGGGCCCGATCCGGGGACGCCGCGGAATTCCGACGGCGTTTTTTCCCGACGTTCCCGGTCGGGCGCCGGGGCCCGATCCGGGGACGCCGGAAATTCCAGACGCTTTTTTTCCCGACATTCCCGGGTTGGCGCCGGGCCCCGATCCGGGACGCCGCGGAATTCGGACGCGTTTTTCCCGACCTTCCAGTCGTCGGCGCCGGGCCCCGATCCGGGGACGCCGCGGAATTCCGGACGCGTTTTTTCCCGACATTCCCGGGTCGGCGCCGGGGCCCGATCCGGGACGCCGCGGAATTCCGGACGCGTTTTCCCGACATTTCCTGGTTGGCGCCGGGCCCGATCCGGGGACGCCGCGGAATTCCAGAAGCCTTTTTTCCCGACCTTCCCGGGTCGGCGCGCTGGCCTCGATCCGGGGACGCCGCGGAATTCCAGAGACGCTTTTTCCCCGACCATTCCCGGGTCGGCGCCGGGGCCCCGATCCGGGGACGCCGGGGAATTCCAGAGGCCTTTTTTCCCGACATTCCCGGTCGGCGCCGGGCCCCGATCCGGGGACGCCGCAGAATTCCAGACGCGTTTTTCCCCGACATTCCCGGGTCGGCGCCAGGGCCCCGATCCGGGGACGCGCCGGAATTCCGGCGTTTTTCCCGACATTCCCGATCCGCCGGATCGGGGGCGCGCGGAACTCCGGACAAGTTTTTTTCCTGATCTTCCAGGGTCGGGCGCCGGGGCCCGATCCGGGACGCCACGAAACTCCGAGACGCGTTTTTCGAACTTCCCTGGGTCGGGCGCCGCCCCGATCCGGGACGCCGCGGAATTCCGGAAGCGTTTTATCCCGACTTTCGCGGGTCGGGGCCGGGGCCCCGATCCGGGGACGCCGTGGAATTCCCGAACGAGTTTTTTCCCGACCTTCCCGGGTCGGCGCCGGGGACCCGATCCGGGGACGCCGCGGAATTCCGGACGCGTTTTTTCCCGACATTCCCGGGTCGGCGCCGGGGCCCCGATCCGGGAACGCCATGGAATTCCAGAAGCCTTCTATCCCGACATTCCCGGGTCGGCGCCCGGTCCCCGATCCGGGGACGTCGCGGAATTCCGGACGCGATTTTTCCTGACATTCCTGGGTCGGCGCCGCGGCCCCGATCCGGGACGCCACAGAATTCGGAGGCGTTTTTTCCCGACGTTCCCGGGTCGGTGCCGGGGCCCCGATTGGGAGACGCCGCGTAATTCCAGAGGCCTTTTTTCCCGACATTCCCGGGTCGGCGCCAGGGCCCCGATCAGGGGACGCCACGGAATTCCGGACACGTTTTTCCCGACATTCCCTTGTCGGCGCCAGGGCCCCGATCCGGGAACGCCGTGGAATTCCAGAAGCCTTTTATCCCGACATTCCCGGGTCGGCGCCGGGGCCCCGATCCAGGGACGTCGCGGAATTCCAGATGCGTTTTTTCCCCACCTTCCCGGGTCTACGTCGGGCCCCCGATCCGGGGACGCTGCGGAACTCCGGACGCGTATTTTCCCGACCTTCCAGGGTCGGCGCCGGGGCCCCGATCCGGGGACGCCGCGGAACTCCGGACGCGTTTTTTCCCGACCTTCCAGGGTCGGCGCCGTCGCCCCGATCCGGGGACGCCGCTGAACTCCGGACGCGTTTTTTTCCCGACCATCCTGGGTCGCACCGGGGCCCCGATCCGGGGACGCCGCGGAATTCCGGACGCGTTTCTTCCCGACCTTCCCTGGTTGGCGCCGGGGGCCCGATCCAAGGACGTCGTGTAATTCCGGACGTGTTTTTCCCGACCTTCCCGGTCGGCGCCGGGCCCCGATCCGGGACGCCGCGAATTCCAGAGGCGTTTTTCCCGACATTTCCAGGTCGGCGGCGGGGCCCCGATCAGGGGACGCCGCAGAATTCCGGACACGTTTTTTCCCGACATTCCCGGGTCAGCGCCGGGGCCGCGGAATTCCAGAATCCTTTTATCCCGACATTCCCGGGTCGGCGCCGGGGCCCCAATCCGGGTACGCCACGTAATTCCAGAGGCCTTTTCCCCCCGACATTCCCGGTTCGGCGCCGGGGCCCTGATCCGGGGACGCCGCGTAATTCCAGAGGCCTTTTTTCCCGACATTCCCGGGTCGGCGCCGGGGCCCCGATCCTGGGACGCCGCGTAATTCCAGAGGCCTTTTTCCCGACATTCCCGGGTCGGCGCCAGGGCCCCGATCCGGGGACGCCGCGGAATTCCGGACGCGTTTTTTCCCGACATTCCCAGGTCGGCGCCGGGGCCCCGATCTGTGGACGCCGCAGAATTCCGGACACGTTTTTTCCCGACATTCCCGGGTCAGCGCCGGGGCCCCGATCCGGGGACGCCGCGGAACTCCGGACAAGTTTTTTCCTGATCTTCCAGGGTCGGCGCCGTGGCCCCGATCCGGGGACGCCGCGGAACTCCGGACGCGTTTTTTCCCGACCTTCCAGGGTCGGCGCCGTCGCCCCGATCCGGGGACGCCGCTGAACTCCGGACGCGTTTTTTTCCCGACCATCCTGGGTCGCACCGGGGCCCCGATCCGGGAGCACCACGGAATTCCGGATGCATATTTTCCCGACGTACCCGGGTCGGCGCCGGGGCCCTGATCCGTGGACGCCGCGGAATACCGGACGTGTTTTTTCCCCGACGTTCCCGGGTCGACGCTGGGGCCCCGATCCGGGGACGCCGCGGAATTCCGGACGCGTTTTTTCCGACATTCCTGGGTCGGCGCTGGGCCCGATCCTGGGGCGCCAATGCGGAACTCCCGGACGCGTTTTTTCCCGACCTTCCTGGGTCGGCGCCGGGGCCCCGATCCGGGGACGCCGCGGAATTCCGGACGCGTTTTTTCCCGACTTTCGCGGGTCGGGGTCGGGGCCCCGATCCGGGGACGCCGTGTAATTCCCGACGAGTTTTTTCCCGACCTTCCCGGGTCGGCGCCGGGACCCCGATCCGAGGACGCCGCGGAATTCCGGACGCGTTTCTTCCCGACCTTCCCTGGTTGGCGCCGGGGGTCCGATCCAAGGACGCCGTGTAATTCCAGACGTGTTTTTTCCCAACCTTCCCGGGTCGGCGCCGGGGCCCCGATCCGTGGACGCCGCAGAATTCCAGAGGCGTTTTTCCCGACATTTCCAGGTCGGCGGCGGGGCCCCGATCAGGGGATGCCGCAGAATTCCGGACACGTTTTTTCCCGACATTCCCGGGTCAGCGCCCGATCCGGGGACGCCACGAATTCCAGAAGCCTTTTTCCCGACATTCCCGGTCGGCGCTGGGCCCCAATCCGGGTACGCCACGTAATTCCAGAGGCCTTTCCCCCCCGACATTCCCGGGTCGGCGCCGGGGCCCTGATCCGGGGACGCCGCGTAATTCCAGAGGCCTTTTTTCCCGACATTCCCGGGTCGGCGCCGGGGCCCCGATCCTGGGACGCCGCGTAATTCCAGAGGCCTTTTTTCCCCGACATTCCCGGGTCGACGCCAGGGCCCCGATCCGGGGACGCCGCAGAATTCCGGACACGTTTTTTCACGACATTCCCGAGTCAGCGCCGGGGCCCCGATCCGGGGACGCCGCGGAACTCCGGACAAGTTTTTTCCGATCTTCCAGGGTCGGCGCCGTGGCCCCGATCCGGGGACGCCGCTGAACTCCGGACACGTTTTTTTCCCGAACTTCCTGGGTCGCACCGGGGCCCCGATTCGGGGACGCCGCGGAATTCCGGAAGCGTTTTATCCCGACTTTCGCGGGTCGGGGCCGGGGCCCCGATCCGGGGACGCCGTGGAATTCCCAACGAGTTTTTTCCCGACCTTCCCGGGTCGACGCCGGGACCCCGATCCGAGGACGCCGCGGAATTCCGGACGCGTTTCTTCCCGACCTTCCCTGGTTGGCGCCGGGGGTCCGATCCAAGGACGCCGTGTAATACCGGACGTGTTTTTTCCCAACCTTCCCGGGTCGGCGCCGGGGCCCCGATCCGTGGACGCCGCAGAATTCCAGAGGCGTTTTTTCCCGACATTCCCGGTCGGCGCCGGGGCCGATCAGGGGATGCCGCAGAATTCGGACCCGTTTTTCCCGACATTCCCGGGTCAGCGCCGGGCCCCGATCTGGAGACGCGAAATCCAGATGCCTTTTATCCCGACATTCCCGGGTCGGCGCCGGGGCCCCAATCCGGGTACGCCACGTAATTCCAGAGGCCTTTTTCCCGACATTCCCGGGTCGGCGCCGGGGCCCTGATCCGGGGACGCCGCGTAATTCCAGAGGCCTTTTTCCCGACATTCCCGGGTCGGCGCCGGGGCCCCGATCCTGGGACGCCGCGTAATTCCAGAGGCCTTTTTTCCCCGACATTCCCGGGTCGACGCCAGGGCCCCGATCCGGGACGCGCGCGAATTCCGGACGCTTTTTTCCCGACATTCCCGGGTCAGCGCCGGGGCCCCGATCCGGGGACGCCGCGGAACTCCGGACAAGTTTTTTCCTGATCTTCCAGGGTCGGCGCCGTGGCCCCGATCCGGGGACGCCGCTGAACTCCGGACACGTTTTTTTCCCGAACTTCCTGGGTCGCACCGGGGCCCCGATTCGGGGACGCCGCGGAATTCCGGAAGCGTTTTATCCCGACTTTCGCGGGTCGGGGCCGGGGCCCCGATCCGGGGACGCCGTGGAATTCCCAACGAGTTTTTTCCCGACCTTCCCGGGTCGGCGCCGGGAACCCGATCCGAGGACGGCGCGGAATTCCGGACGCGTTTCTTCCTAAACTTCCCGGGTCGGCACCGGGGCCCCGATCCGGGAACGCCACGGAATTCCAGAAGCCTTCTATCCCGACATTCCCGGGTCGGCGCCCGGTCCCCGATCCGGGGACGTCGCGGAATTCCGGACGCGATTTTTCCGGACATTCCCGGGTCGGCGCCGCGGCCCCGATCCGGGGACGCCACGGAATTCCGGAGGCGTTTTTTCCCGACGTTCCCGGGTCGGTGCCGGGGCCCCGATTGGGAGACGCCGCGTAATTCCAGAGGCCTTTTTTCCCGACATTCCCGGGTCGGCGCCAGGGCCCCGATCCGGGAACGCCGTGGAATTCCAGATGCGTTTTTTCCCCACCTTCCCGGGTCTACGCCGGGGCCCCGATCCGTGGACGCCGCACAATTCTGCATGAGTTTTTTCCCGACATTCCTGGGTTGACGCCGGGGCCCCGATCCAGGGACGCCGTGGAATTCCAGAGGCCTTTTATCTCAACATTCCCGGGTCGGTGCCAGGGCCCCTATCCGGGGACGCCGCGGAATTCCGGGCGCGTTTTTTCCCAACCTTCCCGGGTTGGCGCCAGGGCCCCGATCCAGGGATGCCGCGGAATTCCAGAGGCCTTTTATCCCAACATTCCCGGGTCAGCGCCGGGGCCCCGATCCAGGGACGCCGTGGAATTCCAGAGGCCTTTTTCCCGACCTTCCCGGGTCGGCGCCGGGGCCCCGATCCGGGGACGCCGCGGAACTCCGGACGCGTTTTTCCCGACCTTCCATGGTCGGCGCCGGGGCCCCGATCCGGGGACGCCGCGGAACTCCGGACACGTTTTTTCCCGACCTTTCAGGGTCAGCGCCGGGGCCCCGATCCGGGAACGCCGGAACTCCAGATGGCTTTTTTCCCGACGTTCCCGGGTCGGCGCCGGGGCCCCGATCCGGGATCGCCGCGGAATTCCGGACGCGTTTTTCCCGACGTTCCCGGATCGTCGCCGGGGCGCCCATCCGGGGACGCCGCGGAACTCCGGACGCTTTTTTTCCCGACCTTCCAGGGTCGGCGCCGGGGCCCCGATCCGGGACGCCGCGGAACTCCGGACGCGTTTTTTCCCGACCTTCCAGGGTCGGCGCCGGGGCCCCGATCCGGGGACGCCGCGGAATTCCGGACGAGTTTTTCCCCGATCTTCCCGGGTCGGAGCCGGGGCCCCGAACCGGGGACACCGCGGAATTCTGGATGCGTTTTTTCCCGACCTTCCTGGGTAAGCGCCGGGGCCCCGATCCGTGGATGCCGCGGAACTCCGCATGAGTTTTTCCCGACATTCCCGGGTCGGCGCCGGGGCCCCGATCCAGGGACGCCGTGGAATTCCAGAGGCCTTTTATCCCAACATTCCCGGGTCGGTGCCAGGGCCCCTATCCGGGGACGCCGCGGAATTCCGGGCGCGTTTTTTCCCGACGTTCCCGGGTCGGCGCCGGGGCCCCGTTCCGGAGACGCCGCGGAACTCCGGACGCGTTTTTTCCCGACCTTCCAGGGTCGGCGCCAGGGCCCCGATCCGGGGACGCCGCGGAACTCCGGACACGTTTTTTCCCGACGTTCCTGGGTCAGCGCCAGGGCCCGATCCCATCCCGGGACGCGCGGAATTCTGGGTCGCGTTTTCCCGGCCTTCCATGGTCGGCGCCGGGGCCCCGATCCGAGAACGCTGCGGAACTCCGGACGCGTTTTTTCCCGACATTCCCGGGTCGGCGCCGGGGCCCCGATCCAGGGACGCCGCGGAATTCCAGAGGCCTTTTATCCCAACATTTCCGGGTCGGTGCCGGGCCCCGATCCGGGGACGCCGCGGAATTCCGGACGCGTTTTTTCCCGACCTTCCCGGGTCGGCGCCGCGGCCCCGATCAGGGAACGCCACGGAATTCCGGACGCGTTTTTCCCGACCTTCCCGGGTCGTCGCCGGGGCGCCCATCCGGGGACGCCGCGGAATTCCGGATGCGTTTTTTCCCGACCTTCCAGGGTCGGCGCCGGGGCCCGATCCGGGGACGCCGCGGAATTCCGGACGAGTTTTTTCCCGACCTTCCCGGGTCGGCGCCGGGGCCCGATCCGGGACGCCCGCGGAATTCCGGACGCGTTTTTCCCCGAACTTTCTGGGTCAGGGCCGGTGCCCCAATCCGGGGACGCCGCGGAATTCCGGACGCGTTTTTCCCGACATTCCCAGGTCGGCGCCGGGGCCCCGATCTGGGGATGCCGCAGAATTCCGGACAAGTTTTTTCCCGACATATCGGGGTCGGCGCCGGGGCCCCGATCTGGGGACGCCGCGGAATTCGGAGCGTTTTTTCCCGACGTTGCCGGGTCGGCGCCGCCCGATCCGGGGGCGGCGCCGCGGAATTCCAGAGGCCTTTTTCCCGACCTTCCCGGTCGGCGCCGGGGCCCGAATCCGGGAACGCCCGTGGGAATTCCAGACGCGTTTTTTCCCGACGTTCCCGGGTCAACGCCGGGGCCCCGATCCGGGGACGCCGCGGAATTCCGGACGCGTTTTTTCCCGACGTTCCCGGGTCGGCGCCGGGGCCCCGATCCGGGGACGCCGCGGAATTCCTGAGGCGTTTTTTCCCCGACGTTCCCGGGTCGGCGCCGGGGCCCCGATCCGGGAATGCCGCAGAACTCCGGATGAGTTTTCTCCCGATGTTCCCGGGTCGGGCGCCGGGCCCCGATCCAGGGACGCCGCGGAACTCCAGACGCGTATTTTCCCG